>JAXIVJ010017051.1:0-27167 GCA_036785665.1 Chirona hameri | reverse complement strand
GCGCTATTAGCTGAAGGTGTGAGTCATTTGGTCGTTGGCCGGAGCCTACGACGAAATGATTCTCCACACCTCCCGCCCTAATAGCGCCGTAGGACTCGGCTGTGAGGTGTACATCATCTCCGGTGTACACCTCCGCTGGGAGCCGGGGCGCAGTGGCGACGACGGGCGGGGGGCGGCCGGCGACCCAACCCGAAACCCAGGGAGTCGGCGGCTCCAGGGTGCGACGGAGCGGGGTCAGCTCACCCTCCACGTGTCGGGCTCTGGCGATGGCGGCCTCTGCTGCGGCGCGGGCCTCGCCGACACCTCCGCTGCGGCGGCCAGCTTCTCGCTCGTCTTGACGGCCAAGTCCGCCGCCGCCGCTCGGACAGCCGCCACGTCCTCCGCGCTGGCGGCGTCCTCCAACACCTACAGGGCGTCGCTCAAGGAGTCGGCGGTAGCCTCGCCGTCGAACATTGCGACGTCCCGCTCCTCAGAGGTGGTCGGCGTCACCCAGGCGGGAGCATCACCAGAGCCCCGTGCTGGGCCTGGAGGCGGGTCTGCACCGGCGCCGGCCAGGTCCCGGCGCAGGATCGCCTCCATGTCGAGGAAGAGCCCCCCTTGCTGCGCCACCTGTCGGAGAGACTCCGACAAGTTGCGGAACAAAGCGAGCGCTTCGTCCGACAGGCCCAGCACGGGCAGCACGCTGGTGATCACCGGGCGTATGCCCGGGATCATGATCACCAGCGTGCTGACAAAGTGCTCCATCCCGGAGATAACTCGCGCTGCGGCCCCCTCGGCGCCCTCCAGGAGCACCACCGGCTCCTGCTGCCGGCAGCGATCCGGCTTGGGGACCAGGGCCGGACCAGGGCCACGCTTATTACAGGGAATGACGGCCATACTCCGTCCAGACAGTGAAGTGCCGTGTTGAGGCAGCGCCAGTCCTCGTCGGTGCCGCCGCCATGGCCACCGACTACACCGCCCTCGGACCTGATCCATTTAACTATCATTAAGTGGCGCCAGAGCGAGCGCTCCAGTTCGTCCTCCCGGCCCGAAGGGAATGTGCGGCCGCCCACATGACTATTCCCAAATAGGGCGACACGCTGTTCCACGACGAGCCGGGGGGGGGGGGGGGGGGGGCGCTGCAGTCCCGTGGAGGGCCGGCCGTACGCGGCGTGCCGCGGGCTCCTGTCGCGGATGCGACTATGTGTGATGGTGCGGCTGTGGCTGCGGCTGCCGCTGCGGCTGCCGCTACCCCGATGACTGCGGCCCCGATTATTCCTCTTTGCATGGGTTCTTAGGTTTATATAATCCAACTGATTGTCTCGTATGATTTCCTTGCCAGTGTCGTGATGCCCCCGTTTTTGTTTCTCTGATTTTCTTCGAGGCTTGCGTTTGAAACTTGTTTGCCACAGGACCTACTTATTTCCCAGCTGCGCGGTTTTTTATTGTTATGGGCGCCATATAACCTGTGAGTTGCGGCGCCCTAAAGCCCAAATCAATACCATCGTCATCATCATATGCTTATATCTGCTCACTCCATGCCCAGAAAGGCTTTGATTGCGTTGCCCTTCACCGTTGTTTTCTTGTTTAATGTTTAAACAAACTTCTTGAACGAACATAAACTCCCCGCAGGGCCGGTGTAAGGGGAGTAGCGGCCGGTGTAAGGGGAGTAGCGCCCCCTCGGGTCCCAGCTACCCCCCCCCCCCTCCATCCCCCCTCACACTCACCCCCCGGCCCAGTCCCAGTCCATTTTTGCAACCCCCGTAACAAGTCCCGAACCCCTCCCCCTCCCCACTCAGTTTACTGGGTGTCCCCGCTGAAGCCTCCTCCCTTTGCGGAGTTTGACGGTCGGGTGCTAGTCGCCCGACCTGAACAGGCTTCTTGCGTCTATCATGGATATTGTCCTTGCATTAACTATGATGTGACAGGGGACGCCTGGCTTTTTACATTGGCAAGGCTTTTCTGCGACTAAGCGCGTCGACCCGTTCCCTGGGATGAAGGGGTCCTGGAGGCTGAGCCACCTGCCGCGCGGGCTAGTCGTGGTGGCGTGGCAACACTCCTCTTTGGCCTGGATTTCCGGAAGGGCGGGGACACTCAGTGAGGCGCCGCACTGAGAAGCTTTTGCGTCGGGCTGCTGCCGGGGGTCGTGGCTTGGCTGTCTCGCTGCCGCACGGCGGGTGCATGCACTTGTCCGGCGGCTGCGGAGTGGCTTTGCCGCTGCACCGGGTGGCGTCCCGGCTTAAGGCGTCAAGGGAGGAGGCGGCGTCCAAACGGCGGGGGTGGTGAGTCTCTCTCTCCCCTCTGGGAGGGCGTCGTCGAGCCCCGTACAGCCCAGTCTCCAGCCCTCGGCCTTGTAGCGGCGCCATGGTGGAGCGTCGGCGGGGACTGGGCAGAGACCAATCACTTACCATGGATACTTCAAACCCAAACCTACGAACCACGGCTTCTGCCGCCCCTCGCCCATCGGCTTCGGCCGATGGACGAACCATCCCGTCTGGTGGTGAAAACCGCCCTTCAGTAAATGACTCTCGCTCCACTGAGGTGGAGCGGAACGGACGACGTGTTGCGCAGGAGAGCGCTGAGAAGGCGCCCTCCCCCACTCCTCGGGTTCTGGTGTTCTCTGAGCAGAGGAGGCTCAGCTCACTTTCCCCTTTCCAGAGGAAGGACGGCTGTGATCGGTTCGGAAAGGTGATCCGCTGCGACAAGTTGCGAGACGGCGCAATCGAGGTTGAGTTTGTTAACGTGGCTGACGCGGCAAAAGCTCTGTCGGCAAAACGCACTGTAAAAACCGACCGACGTGTGCAAGGTGTGCCTCTACGGAGCACACGGACGAGAACTGTGAGGCTACAACATTCAAATGCGTGAACTGCCCCGAGGAACAGAAACCTCACACTTCCTATGATAGGACCTGTCCAATGTACGCCAAGGAAAGAGAGATAAATAGCATAAAGACCAACAGGAACATCTCGTTCAGAGAGGCTCGTGATGTATACGACGAGTCCCACCCAAGGACGTCATATGCCCAGATGGCGAGAGCTCCTCCATCTGTTCCTCTCTCGCCCAAAGCTATGCTCGAACAGATGAGCGCAGCGCAGCTGGTTCTGCTGCTAAAGTCCTTCGGTCTTTCTGTCGTTGCTGCCGGGGCGGCGGCGGCTCCTGCGGAGGCCTCGGCGGCTCCTGCGGAGGCCTCGGCGGCCCCTGCGGGGACCTCGGCCGTCCCCTCCCCTTCCCCCACCTCCACTCCTGGAGAACAGGGTGCCCTGGCTGCCCCGGTTGCGGCGCCCGCTGCTGCGGCGGTGAGTGCCAACACTGGGGATGGAGGCGAGGGCTGGACCCTCGTCCAACATCGGCGCTCGAGCGAGCGACGGTCTCCCTCTCGTACCGAGCCTGCGTCACCCAGGCACTCTTCTGGTTCGGCGACGGCGACTCCCAGCCGCCCTCCTGCTGTAAAGGAGACTGCGGTCATGGCGGCTTTGCGCCGCAACCAGGAGGAAAAGCGGGCGCGCGATGTCAGGCGTGCTCGCCTCGTCGAGAAAGCCCGCGAGGCCAAGCGTTCTCCGGAAGCCGTGGGGGTCGGTGAGTCGACTCCATCGGGGGCTGTTGGCCCGTCGCCTGGTGGGTCGGCAGGACCGTCCCCTTCCTCTGTGCGTTCTGCGGAGGGCCCGTCTCCGATGGGTCCCCCGCCACCACTACCACCGCAGCTGCCGCGTGCCCCTCTACCGCCGCGGCCCGCGGGGTCCCCGAGTGGAGAGCGGCCACCGGTGACCCCGTTGCCGGCGTCAGGGGCGCGACCGACGCCGGTGTCCCCGCCTTCTTCGCCGGGGCGGGCGGCGGCAGCTGCCGCGCCGGAGCGTCCCGGCAAGCGTGTTCTGCCCTGGAAGGGTTCGCCAACGGAGGGTGGCAGCCCCCGTACCCGCCAGCGTTTTCAGCCGGGCTCGACCGGAGGACGGTCCAGCTCGGCTGATGGCAGGTCGCGGCTGGGTCACGGCCGAATCCAGTTCGGAGACAGCTCCTTCCCGGGTGCGGCGGAATATTTTTAGTTATTTGCACTATGTGCCTCTTTAAGCCCCAATCATCATCATTTATAAGTTCTTTTGAACTTTTTACTGCCCTTTTGGGTGTTTTGCCGTCGTGTTGGACTCTCTACCAGGCGCGTTTCCCTCGGTGCCGGTGTCCTTTTACTTTCTTAGTGGTTTTACGTCATGTGAACTGGCTTTTAGTATGCGCCTTTGCCTGCTCCTTCTTTAAACGTGCTTTTGCGCACTTTTAATCCATTCCCATGCATTTTATTCTTCAGTGGAACTGTAGAGGTCTGAGATCCAATTTTCAAGACCTGCAGACAGTCATCCGCAGGCGGAATCCACTGGCCATCTGTCTCCAGGAGACGAAAATGGCACCCGATATGCAGTGCACGGTGAAGGGCTATGCTGTCTTCCGAAAAGACATACCAGTGACAACAGTTGCACATGGTGGAGTTCTGCTGGCGATTCACCATAGTGTGCCTGCGCGACAGCTCGCGCTGCGTTCCACGCTGCAGGCAGTGGCCGCTCGTATTAACCTCTACCGTCGAGAGGTAACTCTATGTTCGGTGTACCTCCCCCTGGCATCGACCTTCCTCTGCAGGAACTTAGACGATTAGTCGCTGAGCTGCCGCCACCGATCTTACTGCTGGGCGATTTTAACGCCCATAATACTGCATGGGGTTGTATTGCCACGAACACTCGTGGCCGCCTTTTAGAGCATTTTATTAACGACGAGGTTCTGTGTATTTTAAACACGGGAACACGGACCCATTTTACAGTGCCCTCCGGTCAGACCTCTGCATTGGACTTGAGCTTGGTGAGCCCCCAGCTAGCTCATCTTTTTACCTGGTCTGTGCACGATGACCCACTGGGAAGTGACCACCTCCCGGTTTGGCTCCAGCACCAGGCTGGCCCAGTTTTAGGCAGCCGACCACAGAGGTGGAACGTACACAAGGCAGACTGGGAAGAATTCCAAGTGTCAATGGAGACACTGATTTTAACCAGAGCCGATAACTCTCCCATGTCAGCAGAGGATTTTACCTCCTTGCTTTTAAACTCCGCCGACGGGTGCATTCCAAAGACATCAGGTCAGCCCCGCCGCGCTCCAGTTCCTTGGTGGACTAAGGAATGCGGAGAAGCAATCTGGGCTCGAAAGAGAGCTTTTAGGAGGTTTGACCGAAGGAGCACCACAGATAATCTTATCGCTTTTAAGAAAGCGAGGGCTTTTGCCCGGCGCACCATAAAGGAGGCAAAGGCGGTTTCATGGCGCACTTATGTTAATTCTTTAAACCGTTTTACTCCAACGTCCCAAGTGTGGACACGCATCAAGCGCATTGCTGGCCGGCACAGCCCTGTCCCGCTGCCGACCCTTAGAGTGAACGACTCAGATATCATTCATCCAGTAGAGGTCGCCGACGTGATAGGCCGAGCACTCTCTGAGCGATGTCGGGGCGGGCACACGGAGGGGCAGTCCGCACAACGGTGGGCCCGACAAGAACCAGGTGCTGTGGACTTCTCCACTACCCAGCGCAGTGTTTACAACGAGCCTTTTACCTTGGCCGAACTGACCTCCGCCACACATTCACTGCGAAGTGTGGCGGAGGGTCCTGACTCCATCCACAACGACATGCTTCGGCATCTCCCTGCAGCTGCCCATGAGGCGCTGCTAGCGACGTTCAACTTGCTGTGGGAGACGGGCGCTTTCCCTGTTGCTTGGCGAGAAGCCACCGTAATACCCATTTTAAAACGTGGTAAGTCGGGTCTTGACCCTCTCCACTATCGGCCCATCTCACTTACTTCATCCCTGTGTAAGCTGATTGAAAAGATGGTGAACGCACGTCTTAGTTGGTTTTTAGAACATAACAGCGTTTTTACAAACGCTCAGTGTGGGTTTAGGAAAAATCGTAGCGCGGTTGACCACATTTTAACATTAGACACGGAAGCGCGTGCGTGTTTTAACGAAAAGAAGCACCTTGGAGCAATATTTTTTGATATAGAGGCAGCCTATGACACTGTATTGCGTCATGTCCTTCTTAGAAAACTGTATAATTATGGCATTCGAGGTCGTATGGGCCGCTTTATACAACACTTTGTATCTCGCCGCCACTTTCGAGTCCGTGTGGGAAATCATCTTTCCACCAGTTTTGCACAGGAGAACGGAGTTCCTCAGGGAGGGGTACTTAGTGTGGCGTTGTTTGCTGTCATGATTAATGACATAGGAGACAAGCTCCCGGTGGCGGTCGGGCGATCTCTTTTCGTAGATGACTTCGCGATATGGTATTCTGCTTCCAGCGCTTGTTTAGTGTCTCGACAGCTGCAGCTAGCTGTCACACGCCTGGAGAGGTGGAGTACGAAGAACAGCCTTCGCTTCTCAACAACAAAAACTGTAGCTGTGCACTTTTGTCGCCGCCGTTGCCCTGACCCCAACCTAGGGATTCGACTGTACAGTCAGCCGATTCCAACACAGCCGGTAGCGAGGTTTCTGGGCATATTTTTTGACAGAAAGCTGACTTATAAGGAACATTTTAAAGTGCTTCGGGAGAGATGTTTTAAAGCCCTGAACATTTTAAGATGCGTCTCGCGGACTTCATATGGTGCAGATCGTAGTACGCTTTTACTGCTTTATCGGTCCATAATTCGCTCCAAACTGGACTATGCGTGTTTTATATACGACAGTGCAAGCGAGACAAATAAGCGAGCGCTGGATACAATACACCATACATCACTGCGTGTCGTTACAGGCGCTTTTCGCACCTCGCCAGCAACCAGCCTCCTGGCGGAGACGCACGAAGCCCCTCTCTCTCTCCGCAGGCAGATGCTCGGCATGAGATATGCATTGAAGCTCCGCCAGTTTCCCATGCATCCTACGTACCCCTATGTTTTCTCTAGAGGCATTCTCTCGTTTTTCGAAGGCACGCCACAGCGATCGGTACCCTTCTGCTCACGGATGCAGGACCTGTTTGCGAGAAGCGGCTTGTCCTTGCGTGACGTGATACGTGTAGATATCCCGCCCTCGCCGCCATGGACGTGTATCCGTCCTCAAATCGATGTATCACTGTCCGAACTTAAAAAGGCAGATGTCCACCCGTCTGAGTCCAGGTCTCGGGCCATGGAGCACTTGGCTTCTTGCGAAGGTCGCACTTTTACATACACGGACGGATCCAAGACATCCGAAGGTGTAGGCTGCGCATTTGTTTGCGGCCACGATACTCGCTCTTTCTCGCTTCCATTTCATTCTTCAGTCTACACGTCAGAACTAGTCGCAATAACCAAAGCTTTATGCTTTATTGAAGTGAGCGATGAGGCTTTACACCTCATTTTAACAGACTCTTTAAGTAGCCTCCTGGCCTTTAGATCGCTCCATCCAAGCAGTCCCCTTATACAGGACATTTTATCACGACTTACGTCCTTAGACCGGGCAGGGAAATCGGTGAAGTTCTGTTGGGTACCCAGTCACGTGGGCATTGCAGGGAACGAGCTTGCTGACGCTGCGGCGAAACGAGCAGCATCGGCACCCTGCACGAGGCGCCTCCTGCTTCCAGCACAAGATTTTTACCCAGCTGCTGGTGCTTTTTTACAAGACCAGTGGCAGCGTACGTGGGACACACAAGCGAGCAACAAGCTCAGACCGGTCAAACCGGTGCTTAGACAGTGGCCATCAAGTTCACGGAGAAACAGGCGCGAGGAGGTTACTCTGTGCAGACTGCGGATTGGCCACACGTACGCTACACACGGGTACTTACTTTGTGGCAGTGACAGGCCCATGTGTCCTAGATGCAACGAGCCTCTCACTGTGGCGCATGTCTTGCTCGCCTGCCCACGGTATGCTAGAAAGCGTTCAAGGTAGTTCGGCCAGGTCATGCCAACCGTGACGCTGTGTCATCTTCTTGATGATGATTCCCAATGGATCCAGTCCGGCGGTCTCTTTTCCTTCGTCCGTAGCATTGACTTCCCTGTGATATTTTCGCATCAGTAAGTAGTTAACGTTATGGGCGCAAATTGACCATGCAGTCGTCGCGCCCTTAAGCCCCAACAAACAAACAAACAAACAAACGAACATAAACTCGGGTCTTTGCTCTGTATACACTTGCCGAGTTTTTTCAGGAACGCTGTTATGATGATATTGTCCATCCGCCGAAATAGCGGACAGCTTCTCCGTTGAGGTTACGCCCACCTTCGCCAGCGTTTCCTGAAGCTCACTGGCCATCGAGTCGCCATCGTTCTATTTGACAACTGGTGCACCAACGACGAACGACTGGACCATTTCACCTGATGGGGCGTCAGGAACCACAGTCATGATGGCCGTCAGGTCCATGGTCCGCCGGCACACGGTGACGTTGTCAGCCAGCATCGACACGCATGGCTGCGTTTCCACCTGCTCGGCCGCCTTAGACAGATTGCTGTCACTGAAGGCATCGTGACGGCAATCTGCCTTGTTCAGCCTTGCCTTGCTCAACAGCCGCTTGGAGTGGTTGATATCGCTCACGTTTACACCTTTACGGTGATGAAGAACGATATCATCCTCAAATGCAGACCGCGGCTCGGAGTTTTTGAGGTTCGGGTAGGGCAGGCGAAGGACTCGTGTTGCGACTCGTGTCTCTTGTCTTTTCGCCATTTGTTCCTGCTCGGTCTGTTTCAGAGTCCCTGTCGCTGCTCCGTGTTTTTTTTTCTGATTTGAAATGTTTTTGAACAGTCTGTCAAGCTTCGGAATTGGTTGTGCATTTTCTCCTTGAGAATGATTTGGATGATGTCGTCCTTTACAGTAAGGGCACCTAACCTGACCTGGCATGACCTGACATTGTGCTTAGAGCTTAGACAGCAGAAGAACAGACCTAACCTTCACCTGCCGATATCTGTCGTAACAGCTGAGGTTGAGCCAGGTTGGCCACCTGTCCGACCGATTTATTGTCTCCACGAATATATATGGTGCATGGTATATGAACTGGTAGTTTGTGTGGGCGCAGCCAGCTTATGCAGTATGCGCTTATAGTCATGCGCCATAGTGCCTTTGCTACCAGTTTGTACAAGTACAGTCATGTTGGTTTTTAGCATACACAATACACATGACACGATTTTTGCTGCCTGCGATCTGCTTCACCCGGAAATAGACTGCCGTGGGGTCATTGCCCTGCCTCGCCACCGCAGTGCGCTCGATCGTGTCGGTCGGCGCCGTCCACTTGTAGTATTGAGCGTTGGAAGGCATCAGCGATTTGTCTCCTACGTTCCATGAGTACCATCTGTCTGCGTCTGGTTTCATGGACCACGTTTTGACGTCTGCCTTTTGTAGTACATGTCGATTGTTGAATAGAGCGAATGGTGCCGTTGGTGTCCATACTAGTAGTTTATTGGCGTTTGTTTTTCTTTGTTTTTCTGGTATTGTGACTTTTGGTAGGCTGGCGTCTACTGCGCTTAGTACCTTGTCATCCTCTGATATCAGATAGTTTGTGTATTCCAATACATTGTCTGATTCCACAAAGTATTCCAGTTCTGGGTGGGCGTCTATTGTCGTTTTGGATGTTACGGTTCCTGCTACTGTCGTTTCAGTTTCTGATGTTCCTCTCATCTCATGTATGCCCATCGATCCTGATATGATTTTGCATCCAATATTAGCACATTCTGTAGTGAGGCGTTCCAGCTGTCTTGGTACCACGACATTTCCGTCCGAGTCCTTTCCTGCTCTTGTATACCACCATAAGTGTGTTAATGGTAGTATGAAAAACTGCCATTGGTCCAGCGGTCCGAATGTTATTTCATTAATTGTTTCAACATATACTGTAAAACATGGCAGGTTGCCCATGTGATAGGACAGTATGTCTTTCATACCTCCTACACCTCCTCCTGATCTTGTTTCGGTTACTGCGGCTCCGTCCACCTCATCGACCATGTCGTTATCCTCATCTCCGTCGTCATCAAAGCGCGGGCGTTTTGAACTAGACATATGGTTATTTGTAGGTCTCTTATTTATACGAATAGTTGTTTGGTGGCGATTTCCTTTCACAACAACACTGGTACTATGACCAACACTGGCACTTTGTCGAGCGTGTCCTGCGTAAGGAAATCGCTCTCCAGGTACCGAACCGTCACCGTAACCACGCAATGCGCCTGTGCTATCTCTAATCCCCTGCGATATCTGCCACTGCCACCAGGCGCGCCAGTTGGTGTTCCAGCGTCTAAAGTATCGAAGTTCTGGATCTCGTCCGTAGTGTCTGCGCCTTGCTGCGTCGAAGTAGGTCGGGTATACCGCTCTTCTGAAGTTTTCGTCTCTGGCGCGTCCCTTCCAGCTGGTTTTCCATGCACTATCCCAATTTGACATGGGTATCTTCTCCTGTAAGCACACAGTTTTGCGTCATATATAAAGCACTTGTATACACTATTATTATATATAGTAACACAGAGAGGTCTGCACGGCGTGGCGTTTGGAGAAGTACTGAGGTAAACTAACCTGTGATGGTATTGAAGTAGTCTTGGACTCCCTTGTTGTGGCGGTTATAGGCCTCCCACCAGTGGGCGCTAGTGATGTTGACCTTGGGTCGCGCCAGGGCACCGGCCACGATCGTCTGTCTGTCGCCTGTGGATTGGATCTCTCTGGCCAAGTTGAAGGTCTTCGTTCGGCTTTGTATGGCCGCTCGGTCGGTCTCGCTCAGGAAACCGGCCAGGACGTTGTTGGTTGTGGCGAAGACCGGTACCCGGGACAGGCGTTCTGGGCGGTTTTCATACTTCACAGGTATGTCCATTTCTTCACCTCCCAGCAGCTTCTTGAAGTCATCCATGTTTACTGCAGACACGGTGAGTTCTTCCATTACTGCGAGGTGAGATTGGGTCAGCTGGGCGAGGTAGAAGGGCGAGCTGTTGTTCATGGCGCTCAGTTTGGTCCGACTGTGAAGTTCCAGAAGGGATGTCACGATCAAAGTTTTACCGGTTGTGGTTGGTCCGAATAGCAGTAGCGTGTTCGTTTTGGTCAGTTTGCGGTCGGCGATGACTTCCGTCCACGCCAGGAACTCCGCCATCAAGATCCTGTTGTTGCTGAACAGCATTCTGATCCACTTGTAGCCGACGCTGAGCGGCAGGTCCAGGTCGAAGTCGCCATGTCTTTCCTGAAAAGTTGACCAGAACGGGGCACCTTTGAGTTTCTTCATTCTATGTGACTGTTCAAAGCTTAGTACGACTCTCACCCTCTCTTTGAAGTTTGGTGTGAGCCGGTAGAGCTGATCAAACTCTTGAACCGAGATCTGGTCCATAAAGTGGCCCACAGTCCGACTGCCATACCGTTGTATGATTTCTCGTATGTAGTCGGTCTCGTTGTGCATCGGTCGTTTGGCGCCGCGGTTGTCTGCTGAGTCCCGGCGCAGGTTGCGACTTGCTTCAGCTGCGGTGTGGTTGGCGTCCTGATCGTTCGGGTGACAGGTGCCTGGCCAGTTGGGTGCTGGTCTGCCGTCTACTTGATCCTTGCTGCGACCTCCGGGGAGGATGATGTTTGCCAGTTCCTGTAAGATATTTGTCATGATAGTCATGGGCGGAGTGTTACCACGCAGGCAGGCGTATTGCAGACCAAAACGGGTGAGATAGCAAAGCCATCTCCTAATGCTTCGCACAACTTGATATGTAAGTAACGCTGTGCTGAGCAGTCCTTCAGGGCATCCAAGTACTCGGAGAGCGTTCGCCAAGGCACGTCTCCTGTTGGGTCCGGGGTGAGCGATGGTGATGTGGGAGTGGCCCTCTTCCTCTTCAGCGCTGGTCCCTCCAGTTGAGACATCAAGTTGTCGATTTCCGCTAGGTCCTGCGATGTTAGCTGGTAACTCACTAACTTATTTTCGTGATACTGGCCGTTGTCTTTTGTTTGCGTGGCCGTTTTCTTTTTTTTGGCGTGGGGCCTGTGTGTACTCCGTCCTCTTTCCCCTCTTTTGGCGGTATTGTACGCTATCGTGCGCTTATGTTGGCCGGAACTTTTTTTGGCGTGGGGCCTCGACGTACGTCGGTGTGTACACACAGGCCCCACGCCAAAAAAAGTTCCGGCCAACATAAGCGCACGATAGCGTACAATACCGCCAAAAGAGGGGAAAGAGGACGGATGAATCTGCGTTGTTATATTTTGGTGATGAGTGTTCGTGCCTACTTCGTGAAATTCGAGCCTACTTTTTAGAGGATGAGTGATGAATATCGTCGAATCGCTCCTCATCTCCCCAAAAGTCCAAGCAAAACTCACTAACATCACTCATCAGTTTATTGTCTCCACGAATATATATGGTGCACAGTACATTTATCAATCGAAGTTTGCGGCGCAGCCAGCTTATGCAGTATGTTCGTATAGTTATGCGCTATAGTGCCTTTGCTACCAGTCTGCACCAATACAGTAAAGTTGGTTTTCAGCATACAGGTCACGCGATTTTTACTTCCTGATATTTGCTTCACACGGAAATACACTGCGGTGGGGTCATTGCCCTGGCGCGTCACGGCGGTGCGCTCGATCGTGTCGGCCGGCGCGGTCCACTTGTAATACTGAGCATTGAAGGGCATCAGTTTCTGGTCTGTGACCCTCCATGAGTACCACCGGTCTGCATCTGGTTTCATGGATCACGTTTTGACGTCTGCTTTTTGCAGCACATGTCGGTTGTTGAACAGTGCGAATGGTGCCGTTGGCGTCCATAGCAGATCTCTATTTCCATTTGTTTTTCTTTGTTTTACTGGTATTGTCACTTTCGGCAGACTTGCATCTGCTGCGGCGAGTATGTTTTCATCTTCTGTTTTCAGGTATTGGGTATATTCTAGAACATTGTCTGAGTCCACAAAGTACTCTAGCTCTGGGTGGGCGTCTATTGTAGTTTTGGATGTTATAGTTCCGGCCACCGTCGTTTCGGTCTCTGATGTTCCTCTCATTTCATGTATTCCCATTGATCCTGATATTATTTTACATCCAATGTTTTCGCATTCTGTTTTCAGTCTGTCCAGCTGTCTTGGTAGCACGATAGCTCCTGTTGTGTCTTTTCCGGCTCTTGTGTACCACCAGAGTTGTGGTAGCGGCAGTATATAAAACTGCCAGGAGTCTAGCGGTCCGAATGTTATTTCGTTAATTGTCTCTATATATACTGTAAAACATGGCAAATTGCCCATGTGATATGCCAATATATCCTTCATACCGCCTACTCCTCCTCCTGATCTTGTTTCTGTTACTACCGCTCCGTCCACCTCATCCACCGTCTCGTTATCCTCATCTCCATCGTCATCAAAGCGAGGTCGTTTTGCAGCAGACATTCTATTTGTTGGTGGCCTCTTTACACGTATGGTAGTTGTACGACCGCCAGAGATAGAAACGACACTTGTATTATATGCACCACCGCGAACACCAGTACTCGCAACTTGCCGAGCGTGTCCCGCGTATGGGTACCGCGCGCTTGGTACCTGCCCGGGACCGTAGCCGCGTAAGGCACCTCTGTTATAACGGATTCCTTGGTTAATTTGCCACTGCCACCACGCTCTCCAGTCCTTGTTCCAACGTCGGAAGTACCGAAGTTCAGGATCCCTTGGGTAGTCGCGCCGTCTCGCTGCGGTGAAGTATGTCCGGTATACTCTTTTTCTGAAGTTTTCGTTTTTTGCGTCGCCTTTCCAGCTGTTGCTCCAGCCGCTATCCCAACTTGACATGGGTATCCTCTCCTGTAGGCACACAGTTTCTCGTCATATATAAAGCACTTGTATACACTATCTTATATATAGTATCACAGAGAGGTCTGCACGGCGTGGCGTTTGAAGAGAGACTGAAGTAAACTAACCTGTGATGGTATAGAAGTACTCCTGTACTGCTTTGTTGTTCCGGTGATATGCCTCCCACCAGTGGGCGCTGGTGATGTTGACCTTCGGGCGGTTGAGGGCACCGGCCACGATCGCTTGTCGGTCTCCTGTGGACTGAATTTCTCTCGTTAAGCTGAACGTTTTGGTTCGGCTCTGGATAGCTGCCCTGTCGGTCTCACTGAGGAAACCTGCCAACACATTGTTTGTCGTCGCAAACACTGGTACCCTGGTGAGTCGCTCCGGCCTGTTTTTCGTATTTCACTGGGATGTCCATCTCTTCGCCTCCTAACAACTTCTTAAAATCGTCCATATTCACGGCCGATACGGTAAGCTCTTCCATGACAGCCAAATGCGATTGGGTCAACTGGGCCAGGTAGAATGGAGAACTGTTGTTCATCGCACTTAGTTTTGTTGGACTGTGCAGCTCGAGAAGTGACGTCACAATGAGCGTCTTACCGGTAGTCGTGGGTCCGCCATCAGTCATCATCACCTTTTAATTTTGGCCTATCGGGGGGGGGGGGGGAATTTCAAAGTCAGGCCGCTATGTGTACACATACAACGTACGTTGAGCGGCCTGACTTTGAAATTCCCCCCCCCCCCCCCCATAGGCCAAAATTAAAAGGTGATGATGACTGATGGCGGATAATACGCTATCGTCTTTTCATGATGATGAGTGAGGACTGGGAGGTTTTTGTTCTGTGATGAGTGAGTGGTGTGTATATTATTCATCGCTCCTCTCAATAAAACAATTTCTGGTTCATCACTCCTCTCCTCATCATTTATTGATGCCACGAGTACATGTGCTGCACGACAATGTTCGTTCCGTTTTTTTTTGTACGCGGGTAGACAATGTAACAATCAGCATAGTCACGTTTGTACAGGCCTTTATAGCCTGTCTGCACCAGTACCGTCATGTTGGTGGTCAGAATACACGTGACGGTATTCTCCGACTTGTCTATTTGTTTGACCCGGAAATAGACGGCGGTGGGGTCACTGGCCGCCCGCTGGATGCCCGGGCGTTCGATAGCGTCGGTAGGTGCCGACCATTTGTAGCCTGGTGCGTTGTATGGCAGTCGGTTTTTTGCTGTGAAGTCCCACTTGTACCATCTAGAGGCGTCTGGGTGCATTGGCCATGTTTTTGAGTCGCCTTTTTGGAGAACTGATCTGTTGTTGAACAGGTAGAACGGTGTTGTTGGTCTCCCCACGGTCTCTGCTGATGTGTGTGATTTTTTTTGTTCGTCACTCAGTGTGATGCTTGGTAATGTTGGCGCGGTTGGGTTGAGATAGACGTCGTCGTCATCTCCTTTGTATTCTGTGCTTTCTAGCATGTTTCCGCTGTCCACGTAATACTCTAGCTCAGGATGACTGTCTTGTACGGTCCTGGTGGTTGTTGTTGACGCGATTGTTGTTTGTGTTGTTGATGTGCCTCTCAATTCATGGACTCCCATGCTGCATTTGAGTATTTTACAGCCGAGTTTGGTCATTTCAGTCGCTACCATTGATAGTTAGTAGGGATACAGATTGGTCGTCTGTGATTTTCCGGCAATTGTGTACCACCATGCATGTGTGAATGGTAGCACGTAGAACTGCCAGTCGTCCAGTTTCTTCATATGTATTTCGTGTATGTTTTCGAAATGTATGACCATGGTGGGTAGATTTCCAGAGTGAAATGCGAGTATGTCTTTTAGACCACCGACACCGCCTCCATTGATCTCGTCTCCTTCAGCACCGTCTACCTCATCCTCTTCCTCATCCACTCCAGAACGTTTTGCATCAGGTGTATCTCCCATTGTATTAGCACGAGTACGAGTACGGGAAGGAGTATTCGGCGAATAGTTCGGACTCTGCCGATTCGGCACCACCCAGTCTTTCCAATGTTTGTTAAAGCGTTTATAGAAGCGATATTCTGGGTTGCGCCGCCGCCCAGGACTGTCCTCTTGTTGTAGTCTTTGTCTCCAGTTCCGTCGTTCTTGGTAAGTCTCTGCGCCGTATTTCCACGCTCCTTGAGTTCGCCAGGCCGGTCTACTCTGACGCACCATATGTCGTGCTGGTCATACCTGGAATGGAGAGAGGTGGTGTTGATATTGAGCACTGTTTTATACACTTTAGTAGCAGCACATACACGGTACGTCTGTTTGGCTCTGTGTCCCAGAGCTGACTAACCTGCTATATATTTGATGTTGATGTCGATGCGAGCCAGGCAGTGGTTGTAGGACTCCCACCAGATGGCAGGAGTGATGACCTCGGGGGCCTCTCGCATGGTGTTAGCCATGCTTCTGCGGTCGCCGGTGCTCTTGATCTCTCTGTTGAGAGTGAAGGTGATGGTGCGACTCTGGAGGGCGTTTCTGTCGCCGGCTGCTAGAAATCCACCGAGCACGTTATTTGTAGTAGCGAATATGGGCACTCCCGAGGATTTCGGGGTTGGACTCATACTTAACTGCGATATGCATCTCTTCTCCTCTTAGGAGCTTCTTGAAATCATCCTTGTTTGCATCACAGACTGTGATTTCTTCCATTGCCGCGATGTGTGAGTGCAGGAGCTGGGCCATATAAAATGGACTCACGTTATTCATGGCAGACAGTTTTGTCGGCTCGTGAAGCTGCAGCAGGCTGTTGACGATGAGTGTCTTGCCGGTCGTGGTCGGTCCGTAGATCAGTAGGGTGTTTGTTTTTGTCAGCATGCGGTCGGCGATTATTTCCACCCATGCTAGAAATGTGGGCATCTCGATGTGGTTAGTTTCGAACAGCTCGTCCAACCACTCGTATCCTTCAGATGTGTTGCTGTCCAGATCGAAGTCACCAAACTCTTCTGCATAGACTTCCCAGAAGCGCATTGTCCGTTCGCGTTTCAGCCTCTGTGCTTCTTCAAATGCCATGATGGTGCGGACTCTGTCTTTGAAGTTCGGGGTGAGGTTGTAGAGCATGGAGAACTCAGTTTCTGACAGCTTGGAGAGGAAGCCGTTGACGCTGGTGGAGTTATACTTTTGGATCAGTTCTCTGATGTATCCAGCTTCATCGTACTGTCTCTTGGTGCCTCTTGTCTGTCGGCGCTCGTTGCGGCTGCTCTCGGAGGCTGCGGTGGACGCATCTTCATCATTGGGGTTGCAATGACCAGGCCACATGGCGTCACTGCCATCGACTTGATCACCTGCCTGTCTGGCGATGAACGGCGTGTTGGCGATTCTGTTGAGTATATCCCGTACCTTCTTTATTGCTGGATGGGACTGACCACAAACAGTGGTAGTGTGTAGGCCATAGCGGACGAGATATGCCACCCACTTCCCAATATGGCGGATAACTTGGAATGTAAGGATGCATGTTGAGATCCACTTGTCTGGGAGGTTAAGGAGTTTGAGGATTGTGAGGAGGGAGCGGCGTTTGTTGGCGCCTGGGTTTGGGATGGTAAAGTGGGTGTGACCCTCGGGCGCTTGGAGGGGAGCGAGGTTTCCAGGCGGGCTAGTATCTGCTCCAGCTCCAGACGGTCCTGCTCCGTCAGAACCTCGTCGAACGCCGTGTCCAGTGCTCGGGTGGAAGGAGATGGTCCCATTCCATCTTCCCGTCGTGATGGTGTGGCGGTGGTCTCCTGGGAGGATGAACGTGGCGTACTTGTTGCAGCACTCGTCGTCCTTTGTGAGTTCGAAGACGTCTGCTGGCTCTGATTGGCCGCAGGGGATGCTGTCGGACTCGCAGTCGCTTGTGGAAGGCGCAGCAGGGTGCTGTTGAGGTGGTCCTGTAGTAGCGTGTCGCTGTACTCGGATTGGTGGAGACGGGGTATCTTCATCCGCAGCTTCAAGTTGCCCTTCAGTAGCTGGTCCAGCTGTTGTTTCGTCTCCGGGTGGTACGATTCCACGCGGAGCATCCCCCCGTGCCATTCTATCGCCGCCATCTGCAGCGTCATGTTCGGCATCGACGTCAGCCAGTCCGAGAGGCTGCTCCTGATGTGGTAGGACGTCACATTCCTCAGCTTGACTTGCCATAGCTGCATAGAATTCACCAGAGTTCTGTCCCTCGGGTTCTCGGAGGTGTGGCGCGAAATTTGAATTGCTGGATTCTTCTGATGGAGTATGTCCTGTAGGGGAGGTTGGAGGTGTATCCATTCTTGTGCTCTTGTTGCGACGTCGATCGATGTCTTGAATATGAAGATGTAGTCGCGTTGGTACACGATCTGGTGGCCAATCGGGTGTCGTACTGGCGGACCAGCAATCGGGTACATCTGTGGAGATGAACGAATGGTGAGGTATCAGAGATAGTTTTACAAAGGTGAGCGATATAACAAGCACGGTCATCACTCCTCCCAAAACAAAAACCTACCAGCCCTCACTCATCACACTCACCTGGAGCTGTTGTGTCGACCCACTAGAAAAACTTAATGCGTTATCCGGCCTCAGTCCTCCTCTTATATACAACTGGTAGAATATCATCAACCAATCAGGAGCCGCCCCCTCGCTCCTCCTCAGTCAGGCTTAACGTACGTGTACACATAGCGGCCTGACTTTGAAATTCCCCCCCCCCCCGATAGGCCAAAATTAAAAGTTGTGGGTGTCCACCCAGGAGGAGGTGAGGGGGAGGAGTCTGTAGTTACCTATATTGTATTGTATTGTATTGTATTAACCAGTCCATCCATGCGAACATAGTTTTTCGGGACATCGGTTTGACAGCTTCTACATAGGTTAGGCAGCATATACATAGGTTCACACATAGCGCAATACCCTATAATATACAGGAAGATACATCTATTTCATAGTGCAATACAGATGACAGTTTACTGGTGAGGCTTTCGTTTTCGTAGTGCCACTTTGCAGCTCCCCAGAGTTTGGGCATTCATGGTCTCTGTTGGAAGAGTGTTCCATGCGGCCGCTGCTCTGTACACAAATGAGCGCCGAGTGCCGGTCAGCCGTACCCTCGGCAGGTGGAGTTGCGCCGTGTCCGTCAGCCTGGTGTCCCGCATGGCAAAATCTGATCGGGGGGTGAACATTGCTCTTACTGCGGATGGGGTATTTTGGTCTGTGAGGGCTCGATACACCTTGATACAGTCACGGTGCTCGATTAGTTCGCCGATCCGGTTCCAGTGCAGTGCGTTCAGCGTTGGAGTAATGTGATCCCGGCGCCTTGCACCGGTGACCACTCGAGCTGCGAAGTTAATCACCTTTTGAATCCGATTCAATTGATAGTCAGGTGCTCCACCCCAAACGGGAAGGCAATAAATTATTTGAGAGAATACATGGGCTTGAATGATTGTGATGAGAGCTCTTGGTGTGAAGTGACGCCGAAATCTGTTCAGGGAGATGAGGATGCTATAGCATCGACGCACCACGGTAGAGATTTGCTGGTCCCAGGACAGGGTCTGGTCAATGGTGACTCCTAATATTTTTATGGCATGTGATGACTGAAGTGTGGTGCCAGACAGATCAAACTGGAAGTTCGACGCTTTTTCCACCCTTTGTTTGGTTCCAAGAATGATGAAATCGGTTTTTGTTGCGTTCATTTTCAGAGAGTTATTTTTGAACCATTGTTGCACTGATGTTGCTGATTCTTCCAGGCGGATTTTTAGCTGTGACAGACTGTCACTGTCAGATGGCGAGCAATCGAGCAGCTGCGTATCGTCAGCATAACATAGTAGTCGACCATGAGCGAGAAAACCCGCAATATCATTTACAAATAGACTGAAGAGAATAGGGCCGATGATAGACCCCCTGCGGGACACCATGATTCACTGGACGGACCACTGAGCCGCCACGAACCATTTGCTCGCGTCCTCTAAGGTAGCTGGCGAACCAGTGAAATGATATACCATACCATTCTAATTTTTGCAGGAGGAGGCTATGGTCTACGCTGTCGAAGGCCTTGCTCAGGTCAATTGCCATAATTGAAGCTAGCATTCCGTTGTCGATCTTAGAATTGACCCATGAGACAGCGTCGAGGATAGCGTCCTCCGTGGAGTGGCCACGTCGATAAGCGTACTGGCTGTCGCTAAGAATGTGGTTGACTCGCAGATAATGGCTAAGTTGCGTACAGACAATGCGTTCGGCTATTTTTGACAGGATCGACAGAAGAGAGATTGGCCGGTAATTACTAGCTACACTGCGATCTCCTGCCTTGTGCAATGGGACCACGCAAGCCGTTTTCCACTTCGAAGGGAAAACTCCACTAATGAGGGAGGTATTTATCACATGTAGCAAGGGGGAACCAATAACATCGAAACAGCGCCGCACCGCCAGTATTGGAACCTCATCAAGACCAACAGATGTGATTGTATGCGGCCGGCGGCGTAGACGACAAGGTAGGAGAGTTTATGCGGATATGGAACGGAGTCATCGATCGCCACTGCCCCTTGGCACAGGTGCGATCAAGTCGAAAACGAGGCTGCCCATGGTTAACACAAGATCACTCATTTGACTCACTGCTTTTGAAAGTTCGGGAAGAGTGGCAGGCTGAAGTTGAAAACGAGACGTGCAAACAGTCGGAGGACGCGGCTCAGACTGGTCAGAATGAACACTTGATTGCAGGTCATTTGCGATGTTGGAACCGACACTTGCAAAATACTCATTAAACTGGTCGGCTAGCTCACCCCTGATTTTAATATCCGCGTTCGCGCTCCCCGCATCAGCACATTTTGCAAATTGATTGAACCTAGACCAAAAGCTACGAGTCATTGTTGGTAAGTTGGCTGCACAGAAAGTCCCTGCGGGCACGTACTAGCCGACTGCGGACCCTGTTGTGCAGCCTCCTGTAGATTGCGTGATTTTCATCCGTGAGGTGTTTTCTCCATTTTTTCTCTCGCCACGTCCCGCTGTGCCATGAGGTCGCGGAGCTCCGAATCTTGTGTTAACCATGGGCAGCCTCGTTTTCGACTTGATCGCACTTGTACCAAGGGGCAGTGGCGATCGATGACTCCGTTCCATATCCGCATAAACTCTCCTACCTTGTCGTCTACGCCGCCGGCCGCATACAATGGACCCCAATCGGATAGCAGGAGGTCGAGACTGACGCTGTCCCAGTCTGTCCGATCCCAGCGTCTGATGTGGCGGACTTCGGGCACGGTGCGGATTCTTGGGAGTGATACGGAAAGGGTAACAGGCTGGTGGTCACTGAGTGAGTCAGGGAGTACGCGGGCTGAGGAGTGTAGATCGGACTGATTAGTGATAATATGGTCTAAAATTGTTGGTCTCGGTAAAAGGTGCGTCGGTTCACTGACGAGTTGGTGTAGGTTGAGGTCAGATAAGAGTTGAAGATATTTTCGAATGTTTGGTGAATTTGGTGTCGAGACATCTAGATTTGTGTCGCCGAGCAGAAAGACTGGAGTGCCTCGCGTCGTGGTAAAAGAGGGGAGCGAGCCCGGCTAGACGACTGCCGGTTAGATCAACACTTGAATGATATGCACCACCAGAACTCGCAACTTGTCGAGCGTGGCCAGCGTACGGGTACCTTGCGCTCGGTACCTGCCCGGCAACGTAACCGCGTAAGTGCCCAGTGCTATCACGCAGTCCTGTGTTGATCTGCCACTGCCACCAGTTCCTCCAGTCTTTATTCCAGCGACGGAAGTAGCGTAGTTCTGGATCCCTTCGGTAGTTTCTCTGTCTCGCTGCGTCGAAGTAGGTCCTGTAGACTCTGCGTCGGAAGTTCTCGTTTCTTGCGTCTCCCTTCCAGCTGTTGGTCCAGCCGCTATCCCAGCTTGACATGGGTGTCGTCTCCTGTAGGCACACAGTTTCTCGTCATATATAAAGCACTTGTATATACTATTTTATATATAGTATCACAGAGAGGTCTGCACGGCGTGGCGTTTGAAGAGAGACTGAAGTAAACTAACCTGTGATGGTACAGAAGTAGTCCTGGATGGCGGCGTTGTTTCGGTGGTATGCTTCCCACCAGTGGGCGCTCGTGATGTTCACCTTCGGGCGGTTCAGGGCACCGGCGACGATGGCCTGTCGGTCACCTGTGGACTGGATTTCCCGGGTCAAGTGAAACGTTTTCGTCCTGCTCTGGATCGCGGCCCGGTCGGTTTCGCTGATAAATCCTGCCAGCACGTTGTTTGTTGTAGCAAACACTGGGACTCTGTTCAGTCGCTCCGGCCTGTTTTCGTACTTTACCGGGATATCCATTTCTTCGCCGCCGAGTAACTTCTTGAAATCATCCATATTGATCGCCGATACGGTCAACTCTTCCATCACAGCCAAGTGGGACTGGGTCAACTGGGCCAAGTAGAAGGGACTGCTGTTATTCATCGCACTCAGTTTCGTGGGGCTGTGCAACTCGAGTAGTGATGTGACGATCAGCGTCTTACCAGTGGTTGTCGGCCCGAACAGCAGCATGGTGTTGGTTTTCGTCAGCTTACGGTCCGCTATGATTTCGGTCCAGGCCAGGAACTCTGCGATGTTGAGCCGGTTGTTCGTCATCAGCATGCGCAGCCACTTGTAGCCGGCGCTCAGCGGTGTTTCGAGGTTGAAGTCTCCGTGCTCTTCCTGATAAGTGTAAGGGGAGTAGCGCCCCCTCGGGTCCCAGCTAACCCCCCCCCCCCCCTCCATCCCCCTCACACTCACCCCCCGGCCCAGTCCCAGTCCATTTTTGCCACCCCCGTAACAAGTCCCGAACCCCTCCCCACTCAGTTTACTGGGTGTCCCCGTTGAAGCCTCCTCCCTTTGCGGCGTTTGACGGTCGGGTGCTAGTCGCCCGACCTGAACAGGCTTCTTGCGTCAATCATGGATATTGTCCTAGCATTAACTATGATGTGACAGGGGACGCCTGGCTTTTTACATTGGCAAGGCTTTTCTGCGACTAGGCGCGTCGACCCGTACCCTGGGATGAAGGGGTCCTGGAGGCTGAGCCACCTGCCGCGCGGGCTAGTCGTGGTAGCGTGGCAACACTCCTCTTTGGCCTGGATTTCCGGAAGGGCGGGGACACTCAGTGAGGCGCCGCACTGAGAAGCTTTCGCGTCGGGGCTGCTGCCGGGGGTCGTGGCTTGGCTGTCTCGCTGCCGCAGGGCGGGTGCATGCACTTGTCTGGCGGCTGCGGGGTGGCTTTGCCGCTGCACCGGGTGGCGTCCCGGCTTAAGGCGTCAAGGGAGGAGGCGGCGTCTAAACGGCGGGGGGGGGGGGGTGGTGAGTCTCTCTCTCCCCTCTGGGAGGGCGTCGTCGAGCCCCGTACAGCCCAGTCCCCAGCCCTCGGCCTTGTAGCAGCGCCGTGGTGGAGCGTCGGCGGGGACTGGGCAGAGACCAATCACTTACCATGGATACTTCAAACCCAAACCTACGAACCACGGCTTCTGCCGCCCCTAGCCCATCGGCTTCGGCCGATGGACGAACCATCCCGTCTGGTGGTGAAAACCGCCCTTCGGTGAATGACTCTCGCTCCACTGAGGTGGAGCGGAACGGACGACGTGTTGCGCAGGAGAGCGCTGAGAAGGCGCCCTCCCCCACTCCTCGGGTTCTGGTGTTCTCCTCTGAGCAGAGGAGGCTCAGCTCACTTTCCCCTTTCCAGAGGAAGGACGGCTGTGATCGGTTCGGAAAGGTGATCCGCTGCGACAAGTTGCGAGACGGCGCAATCGGGGTTGAGTTTGTTAACGTGGCTGACGCGGCAAAAGCTCTGTCGGCTACAAGCTTTGTATGCACGGTGAGGGATGGAGGCATCAGACGGGAAGTCACAACTCCGATGACAGTGGCCCCGCATAGGACCAAAAACTCGACGAAGGGCATCGTGAACTGTTATGATCTGCGGGATGTTAGTGACGAGGAGATCGTAGAGGGTCTCACCAGGTTTGGCGTAACCGAGGCAAGGAGGATTTTATCCAGGAGAGGAGGAAACATGATTCCGACAGACAACATAGTTTTAACATTCAACAGCACCGACCTTCCGTCGGAAGTGGTAGTGGGGTATGTTCGCGTGAAGGTGCGTGCCTTCATCCCCAACCCGATGCGGTGCTTTCGTTGCCAGCGTTTTGGTCACACCAAAACGCACTGTAAAAACCGACCGACGTGTGCAAGGTGTGCCTCTACGGAGCACACGGACGAGAACTGTGAGGCTACAACATTCAAATGCGTGAACTGCCCCGAGGAACAGAAACCTCACACTTCCTATGATAGGACCTGTCCGATGTACGCCAAGGAAAGAGAGATCAATAGCATAAAGACCAACAGGAACATCTCGTTCAGAGAGGCTCGTGATGTATACGACGAGTCCCACCCAAGGACGTCATATGCCCAGATGGCGAGAGCTCCTCCATCTGTTCCTCTCTCGCCCAAAGCTGTGCTTGAGCAGATGAGCGGAGCGCAGCTGGTTCTGCTGCTAAAGTCCTTCGGTCTTTCTGTCGTTGCTGCCGGGGCAGCGGCGGCTCCTGCGGGGGCCTCGGCGGCTCCTGCGGAGGCCTCGTCGGCCCCCGCGGGGGCCTCGGCCGTCCCTTCCCCTTCCCCCACCTCCACTCAAGCAGTGAGCGATGAGGCTTTACACCTCATTTTAACAGACTCTTTAAGTAGCCTTCTGGCCTTTAGATCGCTCCATCCAAGCAGTCCCCTTATACAGGACATTTTATCACGACTTACGTCCTTAGACCGGGCAGGGAAATCGGTGAAGTTCTGTTGGGTACCCAGTCACGTGGGCATTGCAGGGAACGAGCTTGCTGACGCTGCGGCGAAACGAGCAGCATCGGCACCCTGCACGAGGCGCCTCCTGCTTCCAGCACAAGATTTTTACCCAGCTGCTGGTGCTTTTTTACAAAACCAATGGCAGCGTACGTGGGACACACAAGCGAGCAACAAGCTCAGACCGGTCAAACCGGTGCTTAGACAGTGGCCATCAAGTTCACGGAGAAACAGGCGCGAGGAGGTTACTCTGTGCAGACTGCGGATTGGCCACACGTACGCTACACACGGGTACTTGCTTTGTGGCAGTGACAGGCCCATGTGTCCTAGATGCAACGAGCCTCTCACTGTGGCGCATGTCTTGCTCGCCTGCCCACGGTATGCTAGAAAGCGTTCAAGGTATCTCGGCCAGGTCATGCCAACCGTGACGCTGTGTCATCTTCTTGATGATGATTCCCAATGGATCCAGTCCGGCGGTCTCTTTTCCTTCGTCCGTAGCATTGACTTCCCTGTGATATTTTCGCATCAGTAAGTAGTTAACGTTATGGGCGCAAATTGACCATGCAGTCGTCGCGCCCTTAAGCCCCAACAAACAAACAACAACTTCCTGATAAGTGGACCAGAATGGTGAACTCTTCAGCTTCTTGATACGCTGAGACTGCTCAAAGCTCAGCACGACGCGGACTCTCTCCTTAAAGTTGGGCGTTAGGCGGTACAGCTGGTCGAACTCTTCGACAGTTATTTGGTCCATGAAGTGCCCGACCGTTCGACTTCCATACCTTTGGATCATTTCGCGGATATAATCCGTTTCGGTGTGGAGAGGCCGTTTGTTCCTGGTGTGGTCGTCTCGGCGGATGTTCCGACTGGACTCGGCTGCCGTGTTGTTGGCATCTTCATCGTTGGGGTGGCAGGTGCCCGGCCAGTTGGGCGCCGGTCCCTCCATCGACCTGCTCTCTGTTTAGGCCTGTGGGGATGACGATGTTCGCCAGCTCCTGTAAGATGTTGCGGATGATGGTCATGGCAGGCGTGTTACCACACAGCACGGCAAACTGGATGCCAAAACGGGCGCAATATGATATCCATCTCCTAATAGACCCGACAACTTGATATGTAAGGAGCGCAGTCGCGATGAAGCTCTCAGGGCAGCCAAGTACTCTGAGAGCGTTGGCGAGGGCTCGTCGTCTGTTGGGTCCTGGGTGGGCGATGGTGATGTGCGAATGCCCCTGTGCTTCTTCTGCTGTGGCCCGTCCAGCTGGGACATCAGTTGGTCGATCTCTGCTAGATCCTGGGAGGTGAGTTGTAGATCCTCTCGAGGTTCCAGCGCCCTCTGCAGGACGCGGTGCGGGTCCGGGGTGGAATGCGATAAGGCCTCCCCAGCGGTCATTGGTGACGCTTCTGCGAAGGTCGCCTGGGAGGACGAAAGTGACGTACTGTGCTGTCGGTGCTGGTCCGTCGACGATGTCATGTAGCTGTTGGCTGCGTTGTTCTGCGGGGTCCGGCTGGCCGCAGGGATGGCGTCCTCATCGGTGGTATCGGTAGCTGGATCAGCCTCTGCTGGTGGGGGCTGCTCGGGTCCCGTGTTGACATCGCTCTCTGTTCCGGAGTCCGAGGCAGCTTGAGGCGCTGCTGCAGATTGCCGGTCAGGAACGCTTGGAGCTGAGCAGGCGTCTGCGGGGTGTACCGCTCCTGGCGGAGAATTCCCCCGTGCCAGTCTATGGCCACTTGGCGGATGGTCAGGTTCGTCAAGGACATCAGCCAGTCTAACCAGCTCTTGCGATACAGAAAGCTGGTTACATTGCGCAGCTTCATAATCAGAGTTATCTGATGCAAACTGCCAGCCGCAGCCATCTCGCTCGAATCGTGATGGAGCTGAAGGCAGGGGCTCGCTGCATTGAGAAGCTCCGTTGCTGTCGGCAGGGTCGACGTCCATACCTCAGCCTCCTGGAGGAGCTCTTGTTCTCGTGGGTAGTTACAGAAGATGACGTAATCCCTCTGATGTAACACTTGACCTCCCTGCGGGTGTCTCACTGCTTGTATCTGAAGTGGGTAGCTCTGCAGAGCTGTCGGTGGCATTCTGAAACAGAGAAGAGATGAGCGATGTTAGTGAAATTGTCTTGGACTTTTCACGAGAGGAGGAGCGATTTACACCAAGACACTCACCTCCCCAAAAGTAGGGTCTAACTTCACCTCACACTCATCACGAGCACGTACCTGTTTCCTCCGCGTCAGTCGCCGAACTAATGTGTTCATCCGTCCTCTTTATATAGTAAACTATAGGCTCCTCCCACTCACCTCCTCCACAACGTCCTCCTCCACAACGTACGTTGTCGGTGTCCACCGAGGAGGAGGTGAGTGGGAGGAATATATATATATATATATATGTATATATTATATATGTATATATATATATGTATATATATATATATATATATATATATATATATATAATATATATATATATATATATATATATATATTATATATATATATATATATATATATATATATATATATATATATATATATATATATATATGTATATGTATATATATATATATATGTATATATATATATATATACATATATATATATATATATATATGATATATATATATATATATATATATATATATATATATATATATATATATATATATATATATATATACATATATACATATATACATATATACATATATATATACATATATATATACATATATACACATACATATACATATTATACATATATACATATATATATATATATATATATATATATATATATATATATATATATATATATATATAT
>JAXIVJ010017050.1:10000-15000 GCA_036785665.1 Chirona hameri | reverse complement strand
GCAGTTCTAGTTTTCAAAGAAACGTCCAGATGTATGTAAGAAAATTTGGAACTGCCGGGCAACCTCGCGACCGCCTCCGTCGCTGAGATTTGCACCATATAAAAGTGTGTCCAGTTGGTTTGTGTAGTGTACGACGGAGCCGTTGTGAAGCCAGTACAACTGACTGATGTGGATTAACACGTACCTGTGTAGTGTACGACGGAGCCGTTGTGAAGCCAGTACAGCTGACTGATGTGGGTTAACACGTACCTGTGTAGTGTACGACGGAGCCGTTGTGAAGCCAGTACAGCTAACTGATGTGGGTTAACACGTACCTGTGTAGTGTACGACGGAGCCGTTGTGAAGCCAGTACAGCTGACTGATGTGGGTTAACACGTACCTGTGTAGTGTACGACGGAGCCGTTGTGAAGCCAGTACAACTGACTGATGTGGGTTAACACGTACCTGTGTAGTGTACGACGGAGCCGTTGTGAAGCCAGTACAACTGACTGATGATGTGGATTAACACGTACCTGTGTAGTGTATCACGGAGCCGTTGTGAAGCCAGTACAACTGACTGATGTGGGTTAACACGTACCTGTGTAGTGTACGACAGAGCCGTTGTGAAGCCAGTACAACTGACTGATGTGGGTTAACACGTACCTGTGTAGTGTACGACGGAGCCGTTGTGAAGCCAGTACAGCTGACTGATGTGGGTTAACACGTACCTGTGTAGTGTACGACGGAGCCGTTGTGAAGCCAGTACAGCTGACTGATGTGGGTTAACACGTACCTGTGTAGTGTACGACGGAGCCGTTGTGAAGCCAGTACAACTGACTGATGTTGTGGATTAACACGTACCTGTGTAGTGTACGACGGAGCCGTTGTGAAGCCAGTACAACTGACTGATGTGGATTAACACGTACCTGTGTAGTGTATCACAGAGCCGTTGTGAAGCCAGTACAACTGACTGATGTTGTGGATTAACACGTACCTGTGTAGTGTACGACGGAGCCGTTGTGAAGCCAGTACAACTGACTGATGTGGGTTAACACGTACCTGTGTAGTGTACGACGGAGCCGTTATGAAGCCAGTACAACTGACTGATGTGGATTAACACGTACCTGTGTAGTGTACGACGGAGCCGTTGTGAAGCCAGTACAACTGACTGATGTGGGTTAACACGTACCTGTGTAGTGTATCACGGAGCCGTTGTGAAGCCAGTACAACTGACTGATGTGGATTAACACGTACCTGTGTAGTGTACGACGGAGCCGTTGTGAAGCCAGTACAGCTGACTGATGTGGATTAACACGTACCTGTGTAGTGTACGACGGAGCCGTTGTGAAGCCAGTACAACTGACTGATGTGGATTAACACTTACCTGTGTAGTGTACGACGGAGCCGTTGTGAAGCCAGTACAACTGACTGATGTGGATTAACACGTACCTGTGTAGTGTATCGCGGATCCGTTGTGAAGCCAGTACAACTGACTGGTGTGGATTAACACGTACCTGTGTAGTTTACGACGGAACCGTTGTGAAGCCAGTACAGCTGACTGATGTGGGTTAACACGTACCTGTGTAGTGTACGACGGAGCCGTTGTGAAGCCAGTACAGCTGACTGATGTGGATTAACACGTACCTGTGTAGTGTACGACGGAGCCGTTGTGAAGCCAGTACAGCTGACTGATGTGGGTTAACACGTACCTGTGTAGTGTATCGCGGAGCCGTTGTGAAGCCAGTACAACTGACTGATGTGGGTTAACACGTACCTGTGTAGTGTATCGCGGAGCCGTTGTGAAGCCAGTACAACTGACTGATGTGGATTAACACGTACCTGTGTAGTGTACGACGGAGCCGTTGTGAAGCCAGTACAGCTGACTGATGTGGGTTAACACGTACCTGTGTAGTGTACGACGGAGCCGTTGTGAAGCCAGTACAGCTGACTGATGTGGGTTAACACGTACCTGTGTAGTGTACGACGGAGCCGTTGTGAAGCCAGTACAACTGACTGATGTGGGTTAACACGTACCTGTGTAGTGTACGACGGAGCCGTTGTGAAGCCAGTACAACTGACTGATGTGGATTAACACGTACCTGTGTAGTGTATGACGGAGCCGTTGTGAAGCCAGTACAGCTGACTGATGTGGATTAACACGTACCTGTGTAGTGTACGACGGAGCCGTTGTGAAGCCAGTACAGCTGACTGATGTGGGTTAACACGTACCTGTGTAGTGTACGACGGAGCCGTTGTGAAGCCAGTACAACTGACTGATGTGGATTAACACGTACCTGTGTAGTGTACGACGGAGCCGTTGTGAAGCCAGTACAACTGACTGGTGTGGATTAACACGTACCTGTGTAGTGTACGACGGAGCCGTTGTGAAGCCAGTACAGCTGACTGATGTGGATTAACACGTACCTGTGTAGTGTACGACGGAGCCGTTGTGAAGCCAGTACAACTGACTGGTGTGGATTAACACGTACCTGTGCAGTTTACGACGGAACCGTTGTGAAGCCAGTACAGCTGACTGATGTGGATTAACACGTACCTGTGTAGTGTACGACGGAGCCGTTGTGAAGCCAGTACAACTGACTGGTGTGGATTAACACGTACCTGTGTAGTGTACGACGGAGCCGTTGTGAAGCCAGTACAGCTGACTGATGTTGTGGGTTAACGTGCAGGAGAGGCTGATGGAGCTGCCAGCCTTCACGAACAGCTCCCGGTTGCTGGCTATATAGGCCCGCGACTCTGAAACACATCATGTATGTTTCACGAACATCTCCCGGTTGCTGGCTATGTAATGTATTCCCGCGACTCTGGAAAGTGAAACACATTAGTCATGTTTCAGTGAAGATCATCGACTCGTGAAAGACACACAGGCCCACAGTTACGATCCTTTGGTGCGAGTTTGAACAACCAAGATGCATGAACGATGACATTGCATGAATCACTTCATGCAGACATGTTTGAGCAGTTTGACTGTTGAGCCTCCGTTACCACATATAACTCCCGCTGCCGACTCGAATTCCGACATAAGAAGTGATTGATTTCTGAACTGGCAACCTATAACTCATGGCATGCAAACTAACTCTGGATCAAATAAATCGTAAGTACTTTTCGCTTACATCATATTTAAAACCAGTTTTCTTCTATCGGTGTCAATACAGTTATTAAACGGGTCCTTATGTTCCAATGGAACAGGTCATGATGACATCTCAAGATGTCATTGCCAGTGACATAGCCAATGTATTTTTTCAACGTTGCTGAAATCTTTGTGTTTATTGTTGGAGCTTGCCGCCTGCTTTTACCTAGCTTAAAGCATGATGGTTCTGTGCCTGAATAACACCAGCAAAATATTGGAGAAAAAAATGACAAAAGCTTTATCTGCTTGCTACATTATCATAGATTATCATGCAACTGAGAGACCGCTTCCTATTCAGCACGTGTTACACAGATTTTACCAATAAATGCATGCGTTTATGGATCGTAATGCTGAAGCCAATGGAAAAAAACGACGGAAGTGATAATGGACTCTAGTTCTACTATATATTCCCGCCCGGTGCTGGGAAATTATGCAATATTCACCGAGTTTTTCTATGAGGAGGACCGAGGGCAGGTAGGCCCGAGGAACGAAGCAAAAGAACGGAGTGAATATTGCATAATTTGCCTAGCACCTAGGGCCTCGGCCTAGCATAAGGGTGGGAAGCCATTTACCGCATGCCGCTAACGTTCCGCAACAACATAAATAGCAGCGAATTAAAGTGTAAAGTAAGTCATAAAGCATGGAGGATGATGGTCAAATTGAAAGGGCATTCTTTCCTCAATATTCAGGGGCGGTTCTCCCATGTAGGCAAGGTAGGCAATGCCTACCTAGTTCGGTAGCCTTCTTCCGATACCGATATTTAGTTTCCCTTCTTTTCATTTCAATTTTTTCCTAATTGAATAATATGGTTTTCTGCAATCGGAATGGTCCTATCTTGGAGCAAATTTTCCAAATTTTCCAAGAAAATGCTCTTCGAAACCATAAATTAAACGCAAATGTAAGAAAACCCTTGCCTTAGCTTGCCTACCTCGTCCTACTAGATTCTCGACCAGCCTGTGTACAAATCAATTGCCGTCCTGCAGTATACAATTTCTGTAAGGTAGGCAAAGCAACTAGAAATTCGAAAAACACACACAAACACTTTTTAAGCGCAATAACTTCATAAAATAAATATGACTGCAATGCCAATTATTATTTTAGGCTCGTAATAGCTTGCCACCTAGGGGTTCAGTTACTATTTCGAAAATAATGTTTCTACAACTTCTCCAGACCAGATGTTTGGCGGGATCTCAGCGTAACAACTAACAGCACGAACCAAGATTGAGCTGAGTTTTCGCCAGGCGCTTCCGTTCCGGAGAAATTCGATGCGGCGTCAACGCGGCAGCAGCAAAGGAACTTTGTGACAGGCGCCGTGATGAAAATGTTTCGGAATATTTTGAAAGCAGGATTTGTTTATAACAGTTTAAAAAATAAAAAATAAGGGTAAATATCATTCAATTATGATATAGTTACATATTACTGGAAGGAGATCGGCGGGTCGTCCAGACTTATAGTTATATTACAAATAGGACATTATATTTCGATGCATTTTTTAGCCGTGTTCTTCGCATATAATTAATTATTTTATGTGTAGGCTCTGATTGCAGTAGCACAATTATTGTCAACCTGCAGATTTAAGCGTCGAATCGAGAGCCTTACGTGCACATCTCCGTGATAATTCTTGCCTATTTTAAAATATTACAAGCGGATGACAGCATATAAACACGCTGTTTGTAGCGGTAAAGTATTAATCATGGTGACCCCCTCCTGTCCTGGTCCTGACTGCCTCACCTACGTTTGACCCCTGGCGCCGCCAATCCAGTGCCTTGACTACCTAGTCTCAAGGGCCAAGCGCCGCCCCTGTCCATATTTAGGCATTAACGTATCCGGAGATGAAGAAGATACTCCAGAAGAGAAGACTAGAAATTCGCAA
>JAXIVJ010017050.1:0-5000 GCA_036785665.1 Chirona hameri | reverse complement strand
CCCAGACTGATCCAAACTGATCCAGACTGACCCAGACTGGCTCAGACTGACCCAGACTGACCCAGACTGGCCCAGACTGACCCAGACTGACCCAGACTGACCCAGACTGACCCAGACTGACCCAGACTGACCCAGACTGACCCAGACTGGTCCAGACTGACCCAGACTGACCCCGAACAACCCCGACTGACCCAGACTGACCCAGACTGGCACAGAATGACCCAGACTATCCCAGACTAGCCCAGACTGATCCTGACTAACCCCAGCTGCCCCCGACTGGCTCCGACTGACCCGACTGACCCCGACTGACCCAGACTGACCCCGACTGACCCCGACTAACTCGACTGACCCCGACTGACCCAGATTGACCCAGACTGACCCAGACTGACCCATACTGACCCAGACTGACCCAGACTGACCCATACTGACCCATACTGACCCAGACTGACCCAGACTGACCCAGACTGGCCCAGACTGACCCAGACTGACCCAGACTGATCCAGACTGACCCAGACTGACCCAGACTGACCCAGACTGACCCAGACTGACCCAGACTGACCCAGACTGACCCAGACTGACCCAGACTGACCCAGACTGACCCAGACTGACCCTGTCTGACCCTGACTGACCCAGACTGATCCTGACTGATCCTGACTGATCCTGACTGACCCAGACTGATCCTGACTGATCCTGACTGATCCTGACTGATCCTGACTGACCCAGACTGATCCTGACTGACCCAGACTGACCCAGACTGACCCAGACTGACCCAGACTGACCCAGACTGACCCAGACTGACCCAGACTGACCCAGACTGACCCAGACTGACCCTGACTGACCCAGACTGACCCTGACTGACCCTGACTGACCCTGACTGACCCTGACTGACCCTGACTGACCCTGACTGACCCTGACTGACCCTGACTGACCCTGACTGACCCAGACTGATCCTGACTGATCCTGACTGATCCTGACTGACCCAGACTGATCCTGACTGATCCTGACTGATCCTGACTGACCCAGACTGATCCTGACTGACCCATACTGATCCTGACTGATCCTGACTGACCCAGACTGATCCTAACTGATCCTGACTGACCCAGACTGATCCTGACTGATCCTGACTGATCCTGACTAACCCCAGCTGCATCCGACTGACCCCGACTGACCTTTGACGGTGAGGTTGAAGGCCTGGCTGCTTCTTGGCTCGGTGCTGACTTGACACAGATAGCGTCCGGAGTCGTCCAACCGCGGTGCCAGCAGCTTCAGCGTCCAGGTGCGTCCAGTGTTGAACGCCACGAACCGCTTGTCGCGGGTGAACGTGAACAAGCCAGTGGTCAGGATGTGCAGGTCTCGCTCCCTGATCCAGGAGACCTGCGGTAGGAGACAGGTCACACGGGTCAGGTCAGTGGTCAGGATGTGCAGTTCCCGCTGCCTGATCCAGGAGACCTGCGGCAGGAGACAGGTCACACGGGTCAGGTCAGAGGTCAGGTGCGGCAACGGACAGGTCACACGGGTCAGGTCAGAGGTCAAAGACAGGTCACACGGGTCAGGCCGATGTGCTGTCACATCACGGCTCGGTGGAGGGTATATTATTGGGCAGATAGTTAAGCGTGGTTCCCACTGGGCCCGCCGTCCGTCAAAACGGATCCGTCGCCGTCAGCCGCCGTCAGATGGGCCCGTTTCTAGACGGTCGGGCCGAGTTGGATCTGGCAGCCTTGAAACGGGCCATCTGGCAGTCGAAGCTTGTTTCATAACTGGCGCGAATGATTCCATTTGTGCGCAGTGGTTATGTTCGCTGTGCTTAAAAGTATATTCAATTAAAAATCATAATACAAATTAAAGAAATTAACGTGCGAAAGCAATATTGATATATTGGCCCTTGCACTTTGCAATACCTGAGAATGTCCTAGGCTCGGCCAAATACTTTGGTTTGAAGCGGCGTCCGACACAAGGCCAAAATGAATATGACTGGGTAATTTTTGCACCAGAAACTGATTTTAAAAAAAAAAATGTTATATACCTATTCCTTATATTTTATTTTACAATCAGGAAATGTGCTATTTTTGTCGATTTCAGTCGGTTTTTATTGAACCCATGGCGCTGATATAGGCCCCTTGGATCCGTCCCCTCTTCGTCCGCCCACAATCGTTTTGAAAAGTCGATACTTCTTGCGACGACGCGCTCTACCCCTCCCCCCCCCCCCCCTCTCGTGGTCAACAATTCATCGCAGACGGCTGACGCTCAGCTACCCCCCCCCTCCCTCCGGACAACAACTTTTTGAAAAATAAGCCACTGTATTTTCCTCCCCCCCCCCCAAAAAAAAAACGTCTGGATCCGCCCTTGGGACGTATTCATGCACAAAATGGAATCTGACGAAAACAAACGGAGAAACGGAGAGTACCACAAACGCCAGTGATGGACGACGTACCGTACCAGACGGTTGGCGTACTGGTCTGGCGAACTTCGCCAACACCTGCTTCATGAATACTGTGCTGCAGGTTTTAGCGCACTCCCAGGACTTCACTCAACTACTTCGTCAGTGGGCTCTTCCGTGAAGACCTCAACAGGAACTCTACCAGCCGGGGAAATGTCGCCGAGGCGGTCGCGCAGTTGCTCGACGTTATATGGTCGCAGAAGTTTGGATATGTCTCTCCACACCGGTTCCGCCCCGACCGGGTCTCATCGTGCCGGTCCAGCGTTGTGTCTTGTTTTTCTAAGAATGCCAGAAGTGTTTGACTGCTTTTATTTGTTGCCAATTGCTTAATGTGGCTTTTAATACAAGCGACTCGATTACCTGTCCGGTACATAGCCTTCATGAAGTTATCACTTATCAGCACATCATTTGCGCGCAATTTTGCTTTCAGTCATTGTGCATTGAAACCAATCTTGATAGCTTTTAGTTCCGAGTTCACGTTATTGTGTGAGGTTCTCGTTATGAATATAAATGGACAATGAATCACGACATTTAAAACAGGAGAGATTTACATGCCGATCGAATGAAAACATATACAATTGCACTCAAGTGAATCATACGATATACTAAAGAAACGATACAAAGTTACTTGGAAGTTCGCAGGAAATATGACAAATATGTAGAGATGTAACAAATACAATATTTGAGTGAAATACCACTTCTTGTCAGACAAAATTATTCCTAATATGTTGTTTTACATCATGTACCAGATAATGCAATAATTTTGAATATTGCATACTAAACTATCTTCAACAGAAAAGACAACGCCAGTTTAGCACGGGCGTCAAGAATGTTAAAAAATTGACCCACTGACAGGGGTGTTAAAATGTGCGAACTTACTATATATAGTATAGTGGGTGCCAAAATATTCCCTACAAGAACTTGCTCCGGGGCCGAAAATGTCCCAATTTAACAATCTGCATTGCTCTGTGGTCATCAATTATGTAAAGTGTAATGCACAACTACACATACTTTTCAAATTAGCTGTCAAGTTTCTTTCTTTATTATTGCTAGTTGTGAACCCCAAATACCATCACCCCAACCTTCGGCCAAGATATTTGTATCGGATAGAAATCATTATCGCCAAAAATACGTGTCCTGAAATGTCCCTAACGTTCTGGGCCGCGATCGTGGCGTGGGCCACTTCCATTGCTTTAACATGGGGGCCGCGAACAGCCGGCCAGAATTTTAAGAGCAGCCCCCGTTTGCCTTGGGAAATACCTCACGAAATTATCCGGCCCCTTGAGAAATATGAGAGATTGTTTTGGTCTTTTGAGGTTTACCAAGTGATATCTCAAGATTCTGATGGTAATGTCACCACAAGCAAGGGTGGCGTTACCATCAGACTGTGTGATTCGTTTGCAGGCCGTTGTCATCCCAATGCCTATAAGCAGTTCAATAAGTTATCCCGGTGACGTCACCGGTAAATTACTTTTTGGATCCCTGTGAGTTTCTTTGTCATTAATATGAGACTTGATACTGTCTAACATACATTATTAATAATGTGCTTTGTGCTTTGTGCTAATAATGTGCTTATACATGTATTTCACTTGCGAAGTAGTGTTCAATATATTTAGCTTGCTATGCCGGATATAAGTATGCCATCGGTGACGTCATGGCAGATACCGCTCAGCAGGGACGGTTCTACCTTATATTTATGGCCTTGAATTAGCTTGAAGTTGAACTGATTCGAACCTGGGATTCTATTGTTTGAATTTGCTTTGGTTTTGAAACATGGATATTTGGTGATTAACGAAGAGTCTATAGAGTACAGGAAGATGGATAATCCTGTGTTGGTAGGTACTTGCTCAAAATGATTTTGTTTTAGTAAAATTATCCACAGTTGAATGAAAGCTTTTAAAAATTATTAGAACACAAATTCAAATTAAAGTATAGAACTTGTATATTCATTATTCATTGATATTAGGTAATGTGGAAATAGCAGTTGGCATGTATGATGTGGTGTACGGCCAACAACTGTTGTAACTCTATTATTGAAACTCAGTAATTGCTGAGAAACTGTTTGCCCATCAATATCAGTTTCAGTTCAGTTTGTTACCACTCAGTTTCACTTCAGTTTATCAGTTTGCCCATCTGCCTGTTCATGGATTGTTAGCCAGATGCGAGTGGAGGAAGGGAGCAAACTATAGTTCACTGCCCTTAGTTCTTGTGATGACAAGATGGGTGAACTGGACGGTGGACAGTGGGGATGATGACCTAGAAGGATCTGCGTTGTTGCTGATGATGTGGCACTGCGGTTATTTGTTAGTTTTGTTGGCCACTGTCATTGTTCTTCACTTGTGCAATCTGCCTACTTCTCTGTGAAAATATGTTTTGTTGTCTTGCCGTCTTGTGACTCACCTGATTGGTATAGTTTCAGTTTGAAGTCCCTTCTGCTGCCATTTTGCTATTATCTGATTCATAGGAGGATCATAATCAAATCAATATTTCCTTTATACACAACTATATTTCCTTTCTCTACAATGTATAGGTATAGTATATGTTGCACTATTGTAGGAATACC
>JAXIVJ010017049.1:0-27175 GCA_036785665.1 Chirona hameri | reverse complement strand
TTTGGAAGTTAACATGGGGGTCTGTCAGCCCCCCCCCCCCCCCCCCCTACGTAGGGCAAAGGTGAAAAAAGCTCCCGTAGGGCGAGGGTTAACGTAAAATAGATCGCCCTATTCCCTTGTTTGCTCCGGGTTCACATAAACCGGTTAACGTATTTTTTTGCCTGGCAAATTGCCAGAAGTAATCCCCCCCCCCCCCCGGCATATGGCTTTAGGCCGCTCCGGGGTTTAAAAAACGCTTACCCCCCCCCCCCCAACCCCCCTTTCTTAAGGTCTGGCTGCGCCCCTGGATACAGCAAGTCACGCAGGGTCATTAGGATGGCCATTGGTCAGTGGTCAGCAGGTCATCACTGATGACGACAGGTGTCAGGTTGCTGACTACGCCGTGCTAGAGATCATTCGTCACGACGATCGCTAACTCTGCGTCCGGCCTGGTTACGCAGAGCTGCAGAAGGACTCCACGGCGGGGTTCGAGTTACGCAGAGCTGCAGAAGGACTCCACGGCGGGGCTCGAGTTACGGAGAGCTGCAGAAGGACTCCACGGCGGGGTTCGAGTTACGGAGAGATGCAGAATGACTTCACGGCGGGGTTCGAGTTACGGAGAGCTGCAGAAGGACTCCACGGCGGGGCTCGAGTTACGGAGAGCTGCAGAAGGACTCCACGGCGGGATTCGAGTTACGGAGAGCTGCAGAAGGACTCCACGGCGGGGCTCGAGTTACGGAGAGCTGCAGAAGGACTCCACGGCGGGGCTCGAGTTACGGAGAGCTGCAGAAGGACTCCACGGCGGGGCTCGAGTTACGGAGAGCTGCAGAAGGACTCCACGGCGGGGTTCGAGTTACGGAGAGCTGCAGAAGGACTCCACGGCGGGGCTCGAGTTACGGAGAGCTGCAGAAGGACTCCACGGCGGGGTTCGAGTTACGGAGAGCTGCAGAAGGACTCCACGGCGGGGCTCGAGTTACGGAGAGCTGCAGAAGGACTCCACGGCGGGGTTCGAGTTACGGAGAGCTGCAGAAGGACTCCACGGCGGGGCTCGAGTTACGGAGAGCTGCAGAAGGACTCCACGGCGGGGTTCGAGTTACGGAGAGCTGCAGAAGGACTCCACGGCGGGGCTCGAGTTACGGAGAGCTGCAGAAGGACTCCACGGCGGGGCTCGAGTTACGGAGAGCTGCAGAAGGACTCCACGGCGGGGCTCGAGTTACGGAGAGCTGCAGAAGGACTCCACGGCGGGGTTCGAGTTACGGAGAGCTGCAGAAGGACTCCACGGCGGGGCTCGAGTTACGGAGAGCTGCAGAAGGACTCCACTGCGGGGTTCGAGTTACGCAGAGCTGCAGAAGGACTCCACGGCGGGGTTCGAGTTACGGAGAGCTGCAGAAGGACTCCACGGCGGGGCTCGAGTTACGGAGAGCTGCAGAAGGACTCCATGGCGGGGCTCGAGTTACGGAGAGCTGCAGAAGGACTCCACGGCGGGGTTCGAGTTACGAAGAGCTGCAGAAGGACTCCACGGCGGGGCTCGAGTTACGGAGAGCTGCAGAAGGACTCCACTGCGGGGTTCGAGTTACGGAGAGCTGCAGAAGGACTCCACGGCGGGGTTCGAGTTACGGAGAGCTGCAGAAGGACTCCACGGCGGGGCTCGAGTTACGGAGAGCTGCAGAAGGACTCCACGGCGGGGCTCGAGTTACGCAGAGCTGCAGAAGGACTCCACGGCGAGGTTCGAGTTACGGAGAGCTGCAGAAGGACTCCACGGCGGGGTTCGAGTTACGGAGAGCTGCAGAAGGACTCCACGGCGGGGTTCGAGTTACGGAGAGCTGCAGAAGGACTCCACGGCGGGGCTCGAGTTACGCAGAGCTGCAGAAGGACTCCACGGCGGGGTTCGAGTTACGGAGAGCTGCAGAAGGACTCCACGGCGGGGCTCGAGTTACGCAGAGCTGCAGAAGGACTCTACGGCGGGGTTCGAGTTACGGAGAGCTGCAGAAGGAATCCACGGCGGGGCTCGAGTTACGGAGAGCTGCAGAAGGACTCCACGGCGGGGCTCGAGTTACGGAGAGCTGCAGAAGGACTCCACGGCGGGGTTCGAGTTACGGAGAGCTGCAGAAGGACTCCACGGCGGGGTTCGAGTTACGGAGAGCTGCAGAAGGACTCCACGGCGGGGTTCGAGTTACGGAGAGCTGCAGAAGGACTCCACGGCGGGGTTCGAGTTACGGAGAGCTGCAGAAGGACTTCACGGCGGGGTTCGAGTTACGGAGAGCTGCAGAAGGACTCCACGGCGGGGTTCGAGTTACGGAGAGCTGCAGAAGGACTCCACGGCGGGGTTCGAGTTACGGAGAGCTGCAGAATGACTTCACGGCGGGGTTCGAGTTACGGAGAGCTGCAGAATGACTTCACGGCGGGGTTCGAGTTACGGAGAGCTGCAGAAGGACTCCACGGCGGGGTTCGATTCATTTCACTCCACTCAACTTAGTGTCTCGATACTGTACTGTAGAGATACTACATGATACTACATTGCAGAGATACTACTCGATACTACAATCTAGATATACTAATCGATACTTCAATGTAGAGATACTACTCGATACTACTGTAGAGATACTACTCGATATTACAATGCAGAGATACTACTCGATACTACAATGCAGAGATACTACTCGATACTACAATGTAGAGATACTACTCGATACTACAATGTAGAGATACTACATGATACTACAATGCAGATATACTACTCGATACTACAATGTAGAGATACTACTCGATACTACACTGTAGAGATACTACTGAATACTACAATGTAGAGATACTACTCGACACTACAAAGTAGATATACTACTCGATACTACTGTAGAGATACTACTCGATACTACAATGTAGATATACTACTCGATATTACACTGCAGATATACTACTCGATACTACAATGTAGAGATGCTACTCGATATTACACTGTAGATATACTACTCGATACTACAATGTAGATATACTACTCGATACTACACTGTAGATATACTACTCGATACTACAATGTAGAGATACTACTCAATACTACTGGAGAGATACTACTCGATACTACAATGTAAAGATACTACTCAATACTACTGTAGAGATACTACTCAATACTACTGTAGAAATACTACTCGATACTACTGTAAAGATACTACTCGATACTACAATATAGAGATACTACTCGATACTACAATGTAGAGATACTACTCGATACTACAATGTAGAGATACTACATGATACTACAATGCAGATATACTACTCGATACTACAATGTAGAGATACTACTCGATACTACACTGTAGAAATACTACTGGATAATACAATGTAGAGATACTACTCGACACTACAAAGTAGATATACTACTCGATACTACTGTAGAGATACTACTCGATACTACAATGTAGATATACTACTCGATATTACACTGCAGATATACTACTCGATACTACAATGTAGAGATGCTACTCGATATTACACTGTAGATATACTACTCGATCCTACAATGTAGATATACTACTCGATACTACACTGTAGATATACTACTCGATACTACAATGTAGAGATACTACTCAATACTACTGTAGAGATACTACTCGATACTACAATGTAAAGATACTACTCAATACTACTGTAGAGATACTACTCAATACTACTGTAGAGATACTACTCGATACTACTGTAAAGATACTACTCGATACTACAATATAGAGCTACTACGAGTCAGTACGAAAGTACGAGCCAGCCTGTCTCCTGGTCTAACGCAGTGAGTCAGTACGAATAGAACGAACCAGCCTGTCTCCTGGTCTAACGCAGTGAGTCAGTACGAGTAGTACGAGCCAGCCTGTCTCCTGGTCTAACGCAGTGAGTCAGTACGAAAGTACGAGCCAGTCTGTCTCCTGGTCTAACGCAGTGAGTCAGTACGAAAGTACGAGCCAGCCTGTCTCCTGGTCTAACGCAGTGAGTCAGTACGAGTAGTACGAGCCAGTCTGTCTCCTGGTCTAACGCAGTGAGTCAGTACGAGTAGTACGAGCCAGTCTGTCTCCTGGTCTAACGCAGTGAGTCAGTACGAATAGAACGAACCAGCCTGTCTCCTGGTCTAACGCAGTGAGTCAGTACGAATAGAACGAACCAGCCTGTCTCCTGGTCTAACGCAGTGAGTCAGTACGAATAGAACGAACCAGCCTGTCTCCTGGTCTAACGCAGTGAGTAGTACGAGTAGTACGAGCCAGCCTGTCTCCTGGTCTAACGCAGTGTGTCAGTACGAATAGAACGAGCCAGCCTGTCTCCTGGTCTAACGCAGTGAGTCAGTACGAATAGAACGAACCAGTCTGTCTCCTGGTCTAACGCAGTGAGTAGTACGAGTAGTACGAGCCAGTCTGTCTCCTGGTCTAACGCAGTGAGTCAGTACGAATAGAACGAACCAGCCTGTCTCCTGGTCTAACGCAGTGAGTCAGTACGAATAGAACGAACCAGCCTGTCTCCTGGTCTAACGCAGTGAGTAGTACGAGTAGTACGAGCCAGCCTGTCTCCTGGTCTAACGCAGTGTGTCAGTACGAATAGAACGAGCCAGCCTGTCTCCTGGTCTAACGCAGTGAGTCAGTACGAGTAGTACGAGCCAGCCTGTCTCCTGGTCTAACGCAGTGAGTCAGTACGAATAGTACGAGCCAGCCTGTCTCCTGGTCTAACGCAGTGAGTCAGTACGAGTAGTACGAGCCAGTCTGTCTCCTGGTCTAACGCAGTGAGTAGTACGAGTAGTACGAGCCAGCCTGTCTCCTGGTCTAACGCAGTGAGTCAGTACGAGTAGTACGAACCAGCCTGTCTCCTGGTCTAACGCAGTGAGTCAGTACGAATAGAACGAGCCAGCCTGTCTCCTGGTATAACGCAGTGAGTCAGTACGAGTAGTACGAGCCAGCCTGTCTCCTGGTCTAACGCAGTGAGTCAGTACGAGTAGTACGAGCCAGCCTGTCTCCTGGTCTAACGCAGTGAGTCAGTACGAGTAGTACGAGCCAGCCTGTCTCCTGGTCTAACGCAGTGAGTCAGTACGAGTAGTACGAGCCAGCCTGTCTCCTGGTCTAACGCAGTGAGTCAGTACGAGTAGTACGAGCCAGTCTGTCTTCTGGTCTAACGCAGTGAGTAGTACGAGTAGTACGAGCCAGCCTGTCTCCTGGTCTAACGCAGTGAGTAGTACGAGTAGTACGAGTCAGCCTGTCTCCTGGTCTAACGCAGTGAGTCAGTACGAGTAGTACGAGCCAGCCTGTTTCCTGGTCTAACGCAGTGAGTCAGTACGAGTGGTACGAGTCAGCCTGTCTCCTGGTCTAACGCAGTGAGTCAGTACGAATAGTACGAGCCAGCCTGTCTCCTGGTCTAACGCAGTGAGTCAGTACGAGTAGTACGAGCCAGCCTGTCTCCTGGTCTAACGCAGTGAGTCAGTACGAATAGAACGAACCAGCCTGTCTCCTGGTCTAACGCAGTGAGTAGTACGAGTAGTACGAGCCAGCCTGTCTCCTGGTCTAACGCAGTGAGTCAGTACGAGTAGTACGAGCCAGCCTGTCTCCTGGTCTAACGCAGTGAGTCAGTACGAGTAGTGCGAGCCAGCCTGTCTCCTGGTATAACGCAGTGAGTCAGAGTCACCTAGTTTTCCCCCAAAAATCTATATTTTCATGAATTTTCATGCCAAAAAATTCATACGCCACCACCAAATTCTAAACGCTAAAGGCCAGAGAAAAGAAAACCACAAAAACACAAAACCTCAACGAACAGTGTGTAGTAATACAAAGTCCCGTCAGTTTTGAATTGCATAATAATTTTGTGATACAGTGTAGGACTTGCAGATAATTCAAAACTCTAAAATTGATCTTAAGATAAAAGTGGTGGAGAGTAGTGCCGATCAAGTACTCGTTATCTGATACTAGTCTCGAAAAACGCCCAAGGTTTAACGCTGATAATTTCTGAAATAATGGACTAAATGAGCATTGAGGTCCTTGTTATATGTCTTAAACGTGTTTAAAGCTCATACAACTGCAAAAGAGTGCATTTCCTTTCAGGACGGAAGCCCGTATAATCCCTTTAACAAACTGTTCCATTTACGAAGCTACTCTCTGCAATAGCTCTTCAAAAAAGCTCTTGTCAAACGCAGCGTCTCCAGGCGCAGCGTAATTTTTAACGTGATTTTGTTTGATGTCAGATATCTGATATTTTTTTAAAAAGATATGCATACAAAAATGCAAGTATATTCTGGTTGCCTTTAGCCTTATGACATATCAAGCTTCATATTCTAGCATAAATTACACCTCGTTATATTGCATCGCGTGTACCTATTTGCGTAACGTATATATGAAACTCAGGTTATTGTATCGATTTGTCTTTGTAAGCTCAGGTTATTCAATCGATGCCCTCAAATTCCAAAGCCAAGGAATGTGATCCACCCACTTGTCCAGAGTCATAGAACTACTGGCATGTGTATATGATGTAATTTCGTGTACTTTTCATTGCAGACAACTATGAAACGGAGATCAAGCACGCGCTCCTGAACGGGTACGATCGGACAAGTCGGCCGTTCTCCGGTAACCTTGAGTCGCCGGTCGTCACGTCAATAACGCTTCTGTTGCGAGGCTTTCAAATCGTGAGTGTTTAGCTTACCGCCTGCAATAACAACTGAACTCCTTAGAAACACCTCTTTTGAACATGTCTGAAACGGACATGTATGAAAAAGAAACTTTTAGAACCCAGCTCAACCCAATTACCGCCCAGCGCGTCAAAAAATGGTGGATGCGTTTGAAGGGCTGTACTGCCGTTGTGTTTTAATTAAATTCGACTGATTTCTTTGCCAGACCGTCTGGAGTACGGGGAGGAGGGATGTCTAAAAATAAACATTCCGGCTCGAGCGACGCTGGCTGCCGAAAATGGATTTGGCAGGGTGTCAAAATTGGCGATTTTTCGGTACCACGACATACCAGATAAAGTGTGTCAAATTCAAGAGATAAATGTACGATGTACTCTGTCATATCAAGCGTTTCACTTCCCTCTTTATTCGTGGCTCCCAGCAAGCGCGAAATTTTTATCGACCAATTTTAACTCACCGGGCGTGTGCTTGCCCCCTCTCACCGGCTGGGGGCCGCCCGCGCGCGGACAGGGATCTCGGGCGCGATGCGCGTAACGAGGAAGGGTCAGTGTTTCCTGTCACTGTTTAGCGTGCAAACGTGCTGACAATTTTGCGATTCGAGGTGTTGAGCTGTTTGACTTTGTCTTTGGTGTAAGAGCCTTGTTGATCTGTCCCGGAACACTCCGTATAATAAGGCTCTTGCCAGAGCTAAGAGGACTCCTCTCTCCGGGAGGGCCTCCTGACTTCTCTCCGCACGGGAAGGCCTCCTTTCCGCACAGAGGGGCCTCCTCTCCGCATGGGAGGGCCTCTTCTCCGCATGGGAGGGCCTCCTCTCCGCATGGGAAGGCCTCCTCTCCGCACAGAGCAGACTCCCCTCCGCATGGGAGGGCCTCCTCTCCGCACAGAGGGGCCTCCTCTCCGCACGGAGCAGACTCCCCTCTGCATGGGAGGGCCTCTTCTCCGCACAGAGGGGCCTCCTCTCCGCACGCGAGGGTCTCTCTTCTACACAGAGGGGCCTCCTCTCTGCACAGAGAGGGGCCTCCTCTCCGCACGGGAGGGCCTCCATTCCTCATAGAGGGGTCTCATCTCTGCACGGGAGGGCCTCCTCTCCGCATGGAGGGACCTCCTCTCCGCACAGAGGGAGCCCCTCTCCGCATAGAAGAGTCTCTTTTCTGCACAGAAGGGCCTCCTCTCTGCACGTGGGGGCCTCCTCTTCGCAAGGGAGGGCCTCCCCTCCGCACGGGAGGGCCTCAATTCCGCACAGAGGGCCCCTAGGTCGAAGTGGGTGGGCAAAAACATCGTTTTGCCCACCCTGATTTTTCAGGATGGGCAACTGCCCACCCTGCCCCCGGAATCCGCCGCCACTGGCGGATGTAGTGCTTCCTTGACAGCTATGCAGGTCTATGCAGAGACGACATGTGAGCGAAAGAAATCGCTAATCGCGCATGCACAGTGCTCGTGATTGTGTGCTACCGTCACGGTTCAGAAATAGACAAGTGCCGTGCCGATATAGTCATGACTCGTCTGATTTTGCAATACGTGATGACGCATGATCAAGGTGATTGTTGATGCCAATAAAGCTGGCACGCGACACCCCACAGTTTGTTATTTTTTGGCCGGCTCCGCCTCATAAATTAGGTCAGCGCCGGTACGAGCGACGGGGTGGGCCGGCCGCGCCGGAGAGGCGGCCAGCGGGCAGCGCACGCACCCCCGAGCAGGCGCCCGGTGGCTCATTTGTGGTCGATGCTGTATTTCAAAAAGTTAATTATATTTTAAATCAATATTTTCAGGAATTCTTAATCTGCCCCAATCCGCATATGGTACTCAAAATCACACAATTCGAATGACTTGAAGTAGGGGTGGGCGTCAATGGGTTGGTTATATTTATCAATGAGTTTGTATTCATACTTTGTATTGCAGGCATGCCTATGTACAGCATTGAAGACATGAAATGAGATGAGAGTGTCAGCCGTATGCTAATGTCAGACTGCCATTGAGAAGTCTTGTATTGGCCATTGTGGCTCGATCAGTCTGAATGCTCATTTGACGCTCAATATCAAACACTGGATCACACTTACACTCGTGGCGCGACTTAGTGTTTTTGATTGTGCCATACTGAATCAATTAATGCGGAAAACTGGCCAAGTATAAGCAGCCTTGCAACCAGCCGTGTTTTGCACTGATGATGGCATGATGATTGAATCGCATATGATTCCCTGCGCGTCAAAGAAACGATCCACACAGATGCTTGGTTCGGAAACGTTTTCTTGTTTTGCAGCAAGATTATGCTGTCATAGTGGTAGACTCCCAAAAATGAAATGTAAAAAACATGCATCGCTCGTTTGAATCGGTGGTATCATTTGCTGTTTAATACGTGTGCCTATTGTATGCTTTTGCTTAACCTTCGCCCTGGTGGGGAGTCATTACTCATTTTGACCCCCTTGAGGTTTTTCGGAAATAGCGGGAAAACGGCGGCGTGGCGCCAAATTTGGCACAGCTGTTTGGGGATCAATTAACCACATTATATGAAAGTTATAACCTTAAGTCATTTCAGGACAGGTCACCAGGTCACGTCAAGTGACATTACCTCCACAAATGTTTGTGGTCGTGCCAGAGCCAGTGTTTGTCCGATAAATGTGAAATTTACAGGATTTCATAAGGTCATAAGTACCTACAATTATTTTATCTCATTGTTATGTATTGGTGACCTAAGGTCAGGTCAATTTCGTGACCTCCCCATTATGAGTCAATGGGAAAATATAAAAATGTTTCCTATTCAGAGAATATGCATTAAATCGGATCAAATATTTCAGAATCATGCTATTTTTGCTTATTATTGATGACCCAGGTGAAATTGTTGCTCAGTGACCTCTGCAAGGTCAGCCGAGGTTATCTGAGGTTACCAGCACTTGTTGCCAATAACTCTTGATATAATAAAGATAGAGACGTGCGACTGATACCACTGTGCTTCTGTTGTCGAGACACGTTTCCCCATATGTAACATGACATACCTGGATCAAACCTGGTGACATGGTGACCTTGACCTCAGGTCAAATTTTTAACTTGGCCTAACTCAGTCACCATCAATATGTTTCGAAGCGTCTTGACGAGTCAAACACGGTGGCGTTAAAATTGTTGCTCTGTGTTCAACTGATACAAAAGTTATTCACGATTTTGTTTTTGAAGAAAATGTCATCGTTACCTTTGGTGACCTCTGGACCCAGACCCTAAACTATTGACCTGAGCTAAAATTTGAGAACACCACTGGGGATTGAATTTGTCAAGAGCGTTTTCCGTTTGCTCCTAGCTATCATAGCTCCCGAGATATTTGGGGGTTTCTGGAGCAAAGTCCTTTACTTATAAAATGTGTCCTTTGATGACCTCTGGTGACCTCAATATTGATCTGAGTCAACACAAATTCCGAAATAACTTGGAATATCCTTGTCAAGAGCTTTGCAACTTTTCCGCGTCATTCTATCCCGTTTAGTTTTTTAGTTAGTGGGGTCATTTTGACCCCACCCCACCGGGGCGACGTTGTCTCAGAAATCAGAGGCCCACCAGGGCGAAGTTGTCTCAGAAATCAGAGGCCCACCAGGGCGAAGTTGTCTCAGAAGTCAAAGGCCCACCAGGGCGAGGTTGTCTCAGAAATCAGAGGCCCACCAGGGCGAGGTTGTCTCAGAAATCAGAGGACCACCGGGGCTAGTCAGAGGCCCACCGGGGCGAAATTGTCTCAGAAATCAGAGGCCCACCGGGGCGAGGTTGTCTCAGAAATCAGAGGCCCACCGGGGCGAAGTTGTCTCAGAAATCAGAGGCCCACCAGGGCGAAGTTGTCTCAGAAATCAGAGGCCCACCAGGGCGAAGTTGTCTCAGAAGTCAGAGGCCCACCAGGGCGAGGTTGTCTCAGAAATCAGAGGACCACCGGGGCTAGTCAGAGGCCCACCGGGGCGAAATTGTCTCAGAAATCAGAGGCCCACCGGGGCGAGGTTGTCTCAGAAGTCAGAGGCCCACCGGGGCCAAGTTGTCTCAGAAGTCAGAGGCCCACCGGGGCGAAGTTGTCTCAGAAGTCAGAGGTTCACCGGGGCGAAGTTGTCTCAGAAATCAGAGGCCCACCGGGGCCAAGTTGTCTCAGAAGTCAGAGGCCCACCGGGGCGAAGTTGTCTCAGAAGTCAGAGGCTCACCGGGGCGAAGTTGTCTCAGAAATCAGAGGCCCACCGGGGCCAAGTTGTCTCAGAAATCAGAGGCCCACCGGGGCGAGGTTGTCTCAGAAGTCAGAGGCCCACCGGGGCGAGGTTGTCTCAGAAGTCAGAGGCTCACCGGGGCCAAGTTGCCTCAGAAGTCAGAGGCTCACCGGGGCGAGGTTGTCTCAGAAGTCAGAGGCCCACCAGGGCGAGGTTGTCTCAGAAATCAGAGGACCACCGGGGCTAGTCAGAGGCCCACCGGGGCGAAATTGTCTCAGAAATCAGAGGCCCACCGGGGCGAGGTTGTCTCAGAAGTCAGAGGCCCACCAGGGCGAGGTTGTCTCAGAAATCAGAGGCCCACCGGGGCGCGGGTTAACTATGAGGTAGTCTGCTGTATGTTTAAGTCTGGACCAGTTTTGTAACGCATCATGCACTAAGTGGCGCATAAGCACAAATACAGAATAAAGAAACTACGTAAAACTGACCGCAATTAATTCTTCCATTATTTGCAATACGATTACATTCTATAATTTGCCATCGTAAATTGTGGAAATATTGAATCATGTAATTGTTTTTTTTCAGGATGAGTTTCAATTGACTGCCACCATCAACGCCTGGTCGGTAATGGTGAGTACAGTAGGATACGTGTTTTGTGATAGACTCCATCTGACCGTGCTAAAGCGTGCATCATGTGCGCGCGCGTGGATGCGTGTGATGCTGCCCACTCCTCCAACTGTGTCCCATTAACTTGTAATTTAATTTCAGCTTTTAATAGCGGCTCTGAATCAATAAATATTCCTTAAAATGTTTGTTTTTCAGTTTTTTTCGTTGGTCCATGTTTGCGGCTGACATTTAATCCTTCATTTTTTAATACAAGTTGACCCATAGCTCGCGTCATTCGGATTCAGTACTTTTATTGCATGCCTTCAAGCACATAAATTTGCATTTACTTGCCCCTCGATAAGTTATGCACGGAGTGTATTCCTCCAGGTAGAAGGACCTGGGTGATGGTGCGTGGAGTGTATTCCTCCCAGTCGGAGGACCTGGGTGATGGTGCGCGGAGTGTATTCCTCCCGGTCGGAGGACCTGGGTGATCGTACGCGGAGTGTATTTCTCCCGGTCAGAGGACCTGGGTGATCGTGCGCGGAGTGTATTCCTCCCGGTCGGAGGACCTGGGTGATCGTGCCAGAGTAAGAGATCGGCGGGAAGCTGCAGGGAGGTATCTTTCGCAAGTGGGAATCGCCGATACATATACTTTGGCAAGAGAAATCGCTCTAAGCCCTTGGAAAACACTCATAGTAAATACCTTAGGAAGTGGTCAGTTTGTCTTTAAAAGACCATAACTCAGTCATTTTTGTTGATATCGGCCTTACATTTGGTACACATATTTATCTTGCAAGTCTGTATCATATACTTGTTTTCTTCAATGCGTCAACATTTTGGAAAGTATGCCAAATATATGTTTAATCTTCTTTGAATTTGTCCATTTACCTCAAATTAAAATTGAGATTGCAGCTTGATAGCTGAATTTGTTGAGCCATTTAATATTAAACTAGCTTTCAACTTTATCTTTAACAGCGTTTTTCACGAACCCTCATTTTTTCACCAAAAACCTAAAACGTGACCTCAATCTGACGCAATTTCCGGTTGAATCATCATTACCTCATTTTCTTCATTCTGTCAACATGTGACACACAACAATTATTGCACAACAATTATTGTGATAACCGGGTATACTGCAGGTTTAGTGATAATGCCGTCATTATTTTACGAGATATTGTGAAATAACGCGAGGGGGCAAACACGGCGTAACTGGTTTCCCCGCGGTGTAACTGGTTTCCCCGCGGCGTAACTGGTGTGTTGCCGGACAAAAGTAGAGCCCTTCATTGGACACATTTTCAGCCCCCATCCCGTTCCAGCCCATTCAGCCAGACCCAAACCCGTTCCAATCCAAATTCATAATTTATGGGGCTCCCATTCCCACCCATTCCCACATATTTCAGCATATGGTGCTATGGTTATATGGTTCTCTTAGCATATGGTTCTCATTCAAGCATATGGTTCTCTTTGTGGTGCTAAAAAATGATAAGGTCTGTCCCAAACCCGTCCCAACCCGTTATATTTCCCAAAATTGCCCCATGTCCACCCATTTCCATCACGTTCCATGGGTTCCATGGGGATTCCCATTCCATGAAGGGCTCAAGCCAAAAGGACCGCTGAGGGCCTTCTCGAACTGGCTTACGTCTCCGGCTAGACGAGGGCTCTCTCAGGTCAAAAGGACAGTTAAGGGCCCTCTCGAACTGGCTTACGTCTCCGGCTAGACGAGGGCCCTCTCAGATCAAAAGGATCGCTGAGGGCCCTCTCGAACTGGCTTACGTCTCCGGCTAGACGAGAGCTCTCCTAGGTCAAAAGGACCGCTGCGGGCCCTCTCGAACTGGCTTACGTCTCCGGCTAGACGAGGGCCCTCTCAGGTCAAAAGGACCGCTGAGGGCCCTCTCGAACTGGCTTACGTCTCCGGCTAGACGAGGGCCCTCTCAGGTCAAAAGGACCGCTGAGGGCCTTCTCGAACTGGCTTACGTCTCCGGCTAGACGAGGGCTCTCTCAGGTCAAAAGGACCGTTAAGGGCCCTCTCGAACTGGCTTACGTCTCCGGCTAGACGAGGGCTCTCCTAGGTCAAAAGGACCGCTGCGGGCCCTCTCGAACTGGCTTACGTCTCCGGCTAGACGAGGGCCCTCTCAGGTCAAAAGGACCGCTGAGGGCCCTCTCGAACTGGCTTACGTCTCCGGCTAGACGAGGGCCCTCTCAGGTCAAACGGCGGTCGGCGGTCGGCGGTCGGCGGTCGGTCGATGGTCGGTTTTTAGCGGCAGTGGCTGGGAGACGGTGAAATGAGGCGTAAGAATCCCTTGACATGCTTCGATTGATGGTAACAATATGAATGATGACGGATTGGCGCAGATTACATCAGGGTGGTATTTCAGGGAATAACTGCTCGAATAAAAGCAGCACAAAATCGATCTACTGGGGCAAACTGTAGTCACCAGAGATACTTAAAATTATTTAACGAAATATAATGGAGAAAAAAGTAGGAGGAATATAAGCTGAGGTAAATATTGGTGATTTATATTCTTTCAATGCTGGTTGCCTACTTTTCTTAGATCAGATTTTATACTAACACAGGGATATAACGAAACAAACACCAAACGTAGGAGGAATGTCAGCTGAGGTAGATATTTGTGATTTATATTCTTTCAATGCTGCTGACCTACGTTTCTTAGACAATATTTCATACCAAAACAGGGATTCATTATGGCTTAAGAATATTCATGTTTCCAGAAGATCTTAGTTTAACTGATAGGCCTCCCTGAGGAACATACACAAAGCTACGATTAAAAAGGCCACTTTATACGTATGTTCTAATTTGTAATTAAAATTATATTCCATCTATTCCTTATATACCTTATATACCTTATATACCAGGTATTTCAGGAAAGTAGGCTAAAGGATTGAAGCCTGTGATTTCCCGCTCAGTACATTACTGTGACCGCTCTCTTGTCTTGAACATACGGTCTTGCCAGTGCTTGTCCAGTCTGTTTTTGAAGCTGTTTGTTGAATCAGCGCTGACCACTTCATCCGGTAGGCTATTCCAGGAGTTGATGACTCGATGAGAAAAGAAACGTTGGCGAATCACCTTGTTGGCCACTGGTTTCAACAGCTTCCTAGTGTGTCCCCTTGTGATGACATCCTCTGGAGCCAAAACGAAGAAACCTGTGGGATCCATCCTTATCTTGTTGGTCAGGAGCTGGTGCACCACAATCATGTCTCCTCTCTCACGTCTGTAGCACATGCTTGGCATTCTCAGCTGCTTCAACCTTTCTTGGTATGGGAGATGCTTGAGTGACTTCACCATCTTGGTTGCCCTTCTCAGTACCTTCTCCACTTTGTCTTGATCACCACAGAAGGTGGGTCCCCATACACTGTTTCCATACTCAAGGATGGGCCTCACCATTGCTTTAAACAAGAGTGGAAGAGTAACTTCATTCAGGTCCAAGAAAGTTCGTCTGATGATGCCTAGAGTGCGGAAGGCTTTGGCAACTGTAGCAGCAGTGTGCCCATGAAACAGCAGTGACCTGTCAACAAGGAGGCCCAGGTCTCTTTCTTCTGTGGCGACTTCAAGCTTTTGGCCTGCCATCATATAGTCAAAAGCTTGGTTTGAGGCGCCGATGTGCATGACTTTACACTTTGCAGTGTTAAGTGGTAGTTGCCACCTTTTTGTCCATGCTACCAGGGTATCTATATCTCTTTGGAGTGCTTGTACATCACTCTGGCTTCCTACTGGTCTGTACACCTTGGTATCATCGGCGTAAATCTTCACAGAGCTTCTGATGTCTTTTGGGATGGAGTGTACGGCTGCCACGAACAAGGTGGGCCCAAGAACACTACCTTGTGGCACTTCACTGATGACCTGTACCCAGTCAGAGGCTGTCCCTTCCAGCACAACTCTCTGCTTCCGATCAGTAAGAAAACCTTGTATCCAGTTTAGCAATTGACCTCTTATACCGAGAGCTTCAAGGGTGATGAGTAGTCTTTTGTGAGCTACAGAGTCGAAAGCTTTTTGAAAGTCGAGATAGATTGTGTCTACTGGTGTACCAGCGTCCAGGTTACTGGTCCAATCATCCATAACTTGCGAGAGCTGAGATACACATGATCGACCTGGTACAAAACCATGTTGTGACTGCGACAGATGCCCACTTTCTACAAAGAAACACATCATCTCATTTCTTACAATTGATTCAAGAACCTTACTCACTTGAGAAGTCAGACTGATTGGGCGATAGTTTTCTACCTTCCGCTTGCTTCCCTTCTTGTGAATTGGTGTGATATTTGCCAATTTCCAGTCATTGGGTAGTTCTCCTGTTTCAAGAGATTTCTGGAACAGAAGTGCTAAGGGGTAGCTCAGCTCTTCTGCTAATTCGCTGAGAACCCTTGGGTGTATGGAGTCTGGACCTGGTGTTTTTGAGGTCTTCAACTGAAGAAGCTTGGTTTTTACCTTTGTTTGAGTAATGTCCACAGTCTCCAAACTTGCGTCATTGACTTCAGATGGGACTGGCAGGTTTTTCAAGTCTTCCTGGACAAATACTGAGCGAAAGAAAACATTCAGTTCAGCCACCTTCTCCTCTGCCGTTTGAGCCTCTGTTCCATCAGGCCTGTTTAGTTTGCCGACTTTATCCTGTGTCTTGACTCTCGTCTTACAGTACTTCCAGAAAGACTTGGGGTTGGCTTTCAGCTCTTTAACTAGCTTTCTCTCAAATTCAGCCCTTAGCTTTCGAGTGAGTGCTCTTAGTTTATTGCGACACATCATGTAATGCTGGAAATCTGCTGCTGACTGTGACTTCCGGTATTTTTGAAAGGTTTTATCCTTCTTTCTCTTCAGGGTGAGTGCTTCATTATTCATGAATATATTTCTCTTTTTTCGTCTTGTACATTGTTTGGGTATCACTTCATCACATACCTCATCTAGCTTTGCCTTGCAACAATTCCATGATTCTTCTATGGTTCCCACCCTAATTACATTCCAGTCTGTTTGGCGGAGTAGTCTCCTTGCTTTGTCATAATTCCCTTTTCTATAGTTCCTGCTGTACTGGTGGGGGGTCGGTCTATATTTTGCAGTGCTGCACTTCACAGAAAACAATAGTACTGCATGATCACTTAGACCTATGGGAGATCTGCTTAAGATCCTCCACTAAACCAGCTTCATTTGAGAGTATAAGATCCAGTACACTTGGATTGTTCCCATGACGAAAACGAGTCGGCTCTTCAACATGTTGGATCAATAGGCTCTCTTGTGTTGAAAGTAAGAACATGTTTGAATGGTGACCCGCTCCCGCCCTGGACATACTTCTGGACCAGTCCAACTCAGGGTAGTTGAAATCTCCAAGCAGCAGTAGAGAATGATTTGTTTCAGCAACATCCTTCATTATCATACATATATCTCTTGTAGATTCTGGACCATTTACTAATGGACTTCTGTACATTCCCACAACAAGTAGTTTTTTTAGAATTATCTAGCTTAATGGCAATACCCACTGCTTCTGTAACAGTAGTGTTTACCTCTACCTGTTCAACATTACACACATCTTCCGAAACATATACTGCAATGCCTCGCTTACCTTCACCTGGATTTACCAGGTTCAGTTCAAAGTTCAAAAATGGTGGTTGGTATCCATTCATTTTCATATCGCCCAAGCAAACTGCATTACGCTGCCTCTTTGGAATGACTTCTGTCAGTACAATGATTTGAGGAGCCCCTGCATTTTGTATCCATAGCTCTAGTTCATCTTTTTTATTCAAGAACCCATCTGTGTTTGTGTAAAGCACCTCTAGCTTCTGTTTCTTCTCTTTCCTTGGCTCATTCTTCTTCAGTCAATCTTGAGTTGGCTTTGAAGTTGCATTTGCTTTCACAGCCTGTGTCTGGTCCAGGTTGTCCTTTTCTTGGTACTTGGTAGCCTCACTCCTTGATTTGTCCTTGATGCTCTCAGCATTTTCACATCGCACTTCAAACTTTTCACTTTTCTGTTCTTTGATGACTACACATCTTCCCTTAATAATCTTTACATTTTCGCCTTGTTTTATTTTTTGCTTCACTTCTCGGAGTATCTTGTTCCTTTCTCTTTCCTGCAGAGTGAGATCCTTGTTGATGAACACATTTTTCACCACCTCATTTTCACTTTCCCTCAACATTTTTGAGGCCTTCAGCACGTCCCATTTGCTTTCTTCACTCTCAAGAGTAACAATCATCATTCTTGGCTTGTTTTCATACCTCTTGCCAACTCGGAACGCTTTTTCAATCTTCACCCGGATTCGGAGTTGCTCTTTGATGATGTCTGAGAGGAGGTCTATATCTTCTTCTTTCCTGTCTTCTCCAGAAACTGCCTGACTCTCCGGCAGGTTGCTCACAGCAAGATTGCACTTCCTTCTCTCCTGCTCCGTCTTTTCTTTTTGTACTTTTTCAAAACACTCTTGGATATTTTCTGCTGCGACCTTTGTCGCTTCCAATTTGCCTTCATTCTCTTTCAGAACGTCTGAGTGCAATCTCTTTACCTTGTCTGAATCTGACACAGCTTCCCTGGCTAATGTTACTTGGTCCGAGACCGCCTTACTAAGGTCGTCTATCTTTTTTTCCATTCGGGCCAGGCTTGCCGGTTCTATCAGACATGCAGGGGTGTCTGTAGGCTTTCCGTGTACTACCTCCCTAAACTGAGAAACAAACTTTCTACATTCCATGCAGATCCAGAATAGACCATTTTGGTGCACCGCATTATATGCGTCGTCATGCAGGTTTTGGCATGCGGCGTGAAACCATGCAAGGCAAACTTCACATTCAATGCCCCCTTGCTCATCATCCACCACTGGTTTGTTGCATATCTTCCCTACACTTCCCTTGCAGATGTTTTTTCCCTTTATTTCTTTTGGCTTACCTCTTTGTTTTTTCATATTTGGGCATCCACTTACAAGCTCTAATGCAGTCTTCCCTGAAGCATTCTTCTCTAAACTGGTAAGGATTCCATCATTAGTTGGCTCCTTTACCTTTACCTTCTTTTTAGTTTTCCCTGCCACAACCCATTGCTCGTTTGAGGGATCATACCCACTGAATGAACTGTCAGTCTCTTCTTCTGTGATCACTTCGTCATTTGAATTATGGATGTTTTCTTGCAAGGAATCCATTTCAAATTAATATTCCAATAAGTTTTGTTTAGTTTTGTATATTAATATTCCAATAAGTTTGATGTTTAAGAAGTTTACGAAATTGCAGGATCTTGCTTCGATAATGTGCACGAGACTGAAGCAAAAATCAAGAGGAGATGGCTTTTCGTGCTTAACGCCTCACCATTGGGCATCCACTATAGCTTAATGGCAATACCCACTTGTTTTGCGGTGCGGTGATATTAAGACTATTCATCTTAATTTCATCTCTGTTGATTTAAGCTATGCAGGCAGAAGATTGCTACCGATAAATTATAATAGTGTATTTGCAATGTTAAACAAATATTGGCCTAGATGCAGATGTGCTACTTCAAAGAAGTTACTTCAAAATGGGGTTTATATTTACAATTGGTACATGGTTATTTCTACTCTGAAATCGGCAACATTATCCCGAAGTCGGAATGTATTTACTCCTTTAAAACACACGCAGCACTTTAAAGGAACTCGAAACAAACAAATGGAACAAAAAGTGGCATGTATATGTATATGTATATGTATATGTATATGTATATGTATATGTATATGTATATATATATATATATATATATATATATATATATATATATATATATATATATATATATATATATATATATATATATATATATATATATATATATATATATATATATATATATATATATATATATATATATATATATATATATATATATATATATATATATATATATATATATATATATATATATATATATATATATATATATATATATATATATATATATATATATATATATATATATATATATATATATATATATATATATATATATATATATATATATATATATATATATATATATATATATATATATATATATATATATATATATATATATATATATATATATATATATATATATATATATATATATATATATATATATATATATATATATATATATATATATATATATATATATATATATATATATATATATATATATATATATATATATATATATATATATATATATATATATATATATATATGTATATGTATATGTATATGTATATGTATATGTATATGTATATGTATATGTATATGTATATGTATATGTATATGTATATGTATATGTATATGTATATGTATATGTATATGTATATGTGTATGTGTATGTGTATGTGTATGTGTATGTGTATGTGTATGTGTATGTGTATGTGTATGTGTATGTGTATGTGTATGTGTATGTGTATGTGTATGTGTATGTGTATGTGTATGTGTATGTGTATGTGTATGTGTATGTGTATGTGTATGTGTATGTGTATGTGTATGTGTATGTGTATGTGTATGTGTATGTGTATGTGTATGTGTATGTGTATGTGTATGTGTATGTGTATGTGTATGTGTATGTGTATGTGTATGTGTATGTGTATGTGTATGTGTATGTGTATGTGTATATGTATATGTATATGTATATATATATATATATATATATATATATATATATATATATATATATGTATATGTATATATATATGTATATGTATATGTATATGTATATGTATATGTATATGTATATATATATATATATATATATATATATATATATATATATATATATATATATATATATATATATATATATAGGTATAGGTATAGGTATAGGTATAGGTATAGGTATAGGTATAGGCATAGGCATAGGCATAGGCACAGGCACAGGTACAGGTACAGGCACAGGCACAGGCACAGGCACAGGCACAGGCACAGGCACAGGCACAGGCGTAGGCGTAGGCGTAGGCGTAGGCGTAGGCGTAGGCGTAGGCGTAGGCGTAGGCGTAGGCGTAGGCGTAGGTATAGGTATAGGTATAGGTATAGGTATAGGTATAGGTATAGGTATATGTATATATATATATATATATATATATATATATATATATATATATATATATATATATATATATATATATATATATATATATATATATATATATATTTCGTGTTGAATAAGACCGCGTATTTGCAGTTCGTGTACTGTTTCTGCGTCCTTTCAATTGTTCTTACAATTCGCTTTTGTTCAGGTTCTAGGTTAAAAATAAGATCACCGATTGACACATTATTCATTTCTATTGCAACGTTTCGTGAACTTTTCACATTTTCAAGCAGGATACGATTCACACATAATAATGAAAATATACAAACATACAACATCGTGTGATGATACAATAAAATACTACATTTTGGTTTCGAGTCTATACAAAATATGTCAGGTTGATTCCCCAGTATTTTGAATGAAATTGATTCTTCTCATGCACTGATATCGGAAGCATCTCACCTAAACGGAGAACTGCTTCACAATATTACACTGAGCTGTCGTACAGTTTCAATACGCCTTGGAAATCATACTGGATATTCAGAGTGGGTTTCATTTCCTTGATGAGGACCACTTCTTTTACTTGAAGTTTAAGTCTGCATGTTTCTCTAGTTAAAATTTTGGTATTGTTGACGAGTTCATTTCTAGTCAATTGGGTGCCGTGTTCCTCTAGGGCATGGTCGCGCGGAGCTCCGGTTTGAAGATGGCAGGTAAGTCTTCTGGATAGGCTGGTGGTAGTGTGACCAATGTATGCTGTGTTACGAAGTTTACAATCTTCGTGTGAACACTTATATATACAACATTGTTGGCCTTAAGTTCATTCTCTTCCTGAGCGTTGTTTTTCATGATCATATTGGATGTTCTTTTGCTCTTGTAGTAGATGATTAGGTCAATTTTGTCAGAGCTGTTCCGTGGGATGACGTTTTTCTTTATTATGTTTTTAAGTACACGCTCGTCTTCTTTGTAGGCTGAAGAGAACTGGTTCTTGTAAAACAGTTTGTATGTCGTGCCTTGTTCTTTTGTTGTTGCTTTGTCATTGACTAGAAGATCGACAGCCCGGTGTATTTCCCGGTCAATTTCTTTTGAGGAGTAGTTGTTATCTGTCAGGATGCGTTTTACCCTCTTCAGCTCTTCGTCTATCTTATGCCAAGTTGTGCAGGTTTTGAGCGCTCTTCTGACATATGTCCTGATGACGCCTTTTAAGTACCTTTTCGGACACTCACTCAAAGCGTTTAGACATTTCCCTCTATCAGTACCCTTTCTGAACACTCCCATGTGATGCTTATCTGGGGAGGAAGCATCGATACATACATCTAGAAATGGCAGTTTTTTGTTCGTCCCTATCTCATATGTAAACTTGAGGATTGAACTGCTCTCTATCTTGTTCTGCAGTTCCAATAGCTGCTGTTCACTGTTGCATTCTATGAAAATGTCATCGACATACCGTTTGTAAATGGCTGGCTTTGCTGAAACTCCTCCAAAACTCTGCTCTCAAGATCGCACATGTAGGCATTAGCAAAAATAACTCCTAATGGGGAGCCCATCGCTATGCCATCTATTTTACGATACAGTTGCCCTTTCGGACACCGAAATGGTGCCTCAGTTGTGCAAGCTCTCAGCATTTCAATCAGAATCGGTCGGCTCAGCTGAAGAGGCGAGGAGTCCTGACAGTTGAACACATTTTTTGTTTTTATAGTTAACATTTATTGCACAGTAACTTCACAATATCAGCAACAGTACACAGTAGTTCCTACACAATTAGTTTTTAATCACCTTCAGCGGCAGTGGCAGTTCACAGCTCACCGTAGAGACACTACGGTGAACACGACACAGTAACCCCACGACAGCACACAGGCACCGGCAAGAGGAGCGGCAGCACGCGCCGATCACGGCGAGCGGGGCGGCAGCATGCGCGGACAGCGGCGGGCGAGACGACAGCACGCTACAGCAGCAACGACCACGCTCCAACGCGGCAGCAGACGGATCCCCCTCCGCACCCCGGTCGCAGCTCGCGCCCGGCCGGCGCCGGCCCGGCGCCAACCGACACCCCCGAGAACGGGAATTCGCAGCGGCGCGTCAGGGAAAGGATGTCGAGGATGTTCGAGTATATGGAAAGAATGGGGGGGGGGGGAGCAAGAGTGAGCAGATGATTACCACGTTTATGTTTGCGTGTGCAGTTGCACCTATCGAGTGCGAGTGTGTGTGTACATGCGTGTATGTGTGGGTGTGTTTGTATGTGCATGAGCGTGTCTTTGTGTGCGCATGATAATTTCAATATTTAGTTCTGGCAGCATTTTCAACTGTTTCCATTTATCGTAGTACTTGTCTATGTTTCTGGATAATCTAGCGGAGTGAAGCTCCTTGTGGGCTTCTAATTGCAGGCTGCTAAAAAATTGTGGAATCGATGGCTTACAATTGTGATGTCGAGCACTATATATAGTTATTTTTGCAATGGAGCATATTATTATGTGCGTTTTTTCACATTCATCAAAGTTTGGAAAAAAACATGTTCTCCTGCTAAAGTTGCATACAAGTCCGAAGTATGATCTGAGTACGTCCGAAATTTTATAAATGAAAGTCTGAACCGCCATGCACTCCCAAAAAAGATGCTTTAGTGTTTCCACATTAGAAGAACAAAAGGAGCAGGAGTTGTTTTCAGCTTTGCCGATAATGTGCAAAAATTTGTTGGTGGCTATGATTCTTGATATCAGACGAAAGTGGAATGCTTGAAGATATGTGTTCTTAGTAGCAATACTTATATCCAGCATACTCCCAGATTGGAAATGACTAACATCTCTAATCCATTTATCTTTCAGTGTTTTCTGCGATTTGCTGTATTGTGTCTTTAGACGCGAGATGTATGTATTCTTTATATGCCAGCCGTGATATTCTAGCAGTTGTTTGAACTACATTTATTCTATGAGGAATGAGAGGGTAGATAATACGATATTTGTAATTTGACTCCTTGACTATACTTGGAAGACTTCTTATAAGAGAGGCGTAACAAAGAAACGTCATTTGAATCTCATACCTAGTTTCTAAATCATTTTTACTATAAAGTGTTCCTGTTGTATTATTTATAAGATCCGCTATGAATCTAAGTCCTGCGCTATCCCATGTTCTTATTATACTGTTCCTATATCTTGAAACGTTGGAAAACCAAAGTTTCTCAGTTATTATTTGGTCGCTACTTTGGTTGAATGAGTCCCAGAAATCGCTCCAGGCTGAGATAACCTCTTTCCAGAAAGGATTGTGTAGTTTGAATTTAACTTTCGCAAGGGCTGTCGTTCCATAGTTCTGGAATAGGGGGTAATTCCTTCTGTATCAAAATAGACCAATCGTGTTTGGAACTGTACAGTCTTTTTAACCATGTCACCTTCATACTCTTAACAAAACTGTTAACATCTATCATTTGTAACCCATCGTCCTCGAGGCCTTGAACAACTTTCGTTCGTTTAACTTTGTCATTCTTATCCCCCCATATAAAACGAAATAGTTTTGTCTCAATCTGCTTGATGTCTTTTTTGCAGGGTGTAGGTAATGACAAAAATAAGTGAACTAGTTGAGATATTAGCAAGGATTTAACGACAGTAATCCTACCGATTAAAGTTATATGTCTCCTTTTCCATTGCAAAATTTCTTTCTCGACTAGGGGTAACCTGTGCTTTAGGTTTGTTGTAAATATTGATTCGTTGTTAGCACTAAACGATATACCTAAGATTTTTAGTTCCTTAACGCAATGTATCTGAGGTAGATTACTTTGCGAACAATTTAAATGAGTCCCAATAGGAAGACATTTTGTTTTTTGAACATTTAATTTCAACCCGGACGTGGATGAAAACCTTTCTATTTCTGATAAGGCACCAGTAATCGATTTTGGCTCATCTAGGAATAAAATTAAATCATCAGCGTATTGGGAGAGGCGCACTTCTACTTCGTTGTACAACGTGATACCACGCATTTCCTTGGATTGTTTTATGAGATTTGCTAGTGGTTCCACCACGAGATTAAATAGATAACCTGAAACAGGGTCTCCTTGCCTTATTCCGCAATTCATGTGTATGTTTTCTCCTAAAAATCCATCCATAAGTATCCGTGCGAAGTTATTTTTGTTTAAGTAAGCAAGTTGCAGCAAATATTTAAATTTGTGTCCAAAATTACAACAATCTAGCGTTTTTACCAAGAAATTCCACGATATGCTTTCAAATGCCGCTTCAAAATCTGCAGCAACTATGTAGCCACTGCGTTCTTCATCGTTTACTTTTTGTATTACGTCATACACTAATCTACTGTTTTCTGCGATGCATCGCCCCTTGATATAAGCTGATTGTGACTGTGATATAATGTCATTCATTACATTTTTTAATCATTAGTTATGGCTGCGGAAATTATTTTAAAATCTACGTTTAGTAGAGAAATAGGTCGCCATCCTTTAAATGTGTCTAACGGTTTTCCAGCTTTGGGGATCAACGTAACTATGGCTTCCCTGTGTGTTAGCGGAAAAGAGCCATCTGATATACTTTGATTTAGAGTTCGGAACAGAAAAATACCCAAGTGATCCCAAAAGAGTTTGAAAAAGCTTGCTGTGAACCCGTTTGAGCCTGACGATTTTCCCGTTTGCATTGACATTAGAGTTGTACTTAATTCGCTCATTGAGATAGGCTCTTCTAATTTTTGTTTTTGCTCATCACTAAGTTTCTTTTTAATATTGCGATCAAGAAACTCACTCATACCTGAATTGTTAACGCTAGAATTAGCGGTGTATCGCTCGCTGAGTTGTTTACTAAACATGGATATTATTTCCTTTTTGTGTGTAACTATTTTACCGTTTACTTTCAGCATTTGTATTGATTTACGCTTTCCATTTGCTTTTTCTAGGGATAAGAAATATTTTGAACATTTTTCTCCTTCATCGTGCCAACGTACTCTTGATCTTGTGATGAGTCCTTGAATTTTCGGTTCTCGGATCTTTTCAAGATGTTTTTGAGCGAGTATGAGGCTATCAGCGTCATTTTCTTTCCCGCTTAAGGCAAACTTTTCTCGCAGTTTATTAATATTTGTTACAGCCTCCTGTTCTATCTTACGAAGTATTCTAGCTTTGCGTTTGGAATATCTTACAGTTTCTCCTCTGATGAGCATTAAAAGAGTTTCATAAAAAAGTTTAATAGAAATAGTGAACTGTATTTCCCCAAAGTTCAAATAATTTGATCTAAACGAGTCTGAATATGTTGGATACGCATATTGCCCAACTGTTTCGATTATAACTGACTTCATTGTAGATACGTACACGTCATCCTGCAGAAGTGAATCATTGCACTTCCATAGGCCTGGTCCGCGTGGTTCGTCTGTCGTTTTTAGAGATAGGGTTACAGCATTGTGGTCCGTCCTGTAGCCCGACCTGATATTGGATTCGCCTACAGCGTTAACTATGTGATCGCTTATGAACACCATATCGATTCTACCGTATTTTAAGGGGTTGCGCTTCATCCACGTAAATTATCGGTCGTTCGGATGTTCGTGCCTCCAAATGTCTATCAAACTATGTGTCTCCGTTATTTTCATGAATTCTGCTTTAGCACATGCATTGTTATCGTGTATATAGTTTGAGTCATTAAGACGATCGATTACAAAATTAAAGTCACCGGCTATAATTATATTGTCTTGAGGGACCTGTTGCAACAGCTGATCAATATCACTAGAGAACTCAGGACAGTCTTCATTGGGCCCATAAATACTTACAAGTGTGTATATTTGTGAATGTACTTTGCAAATGATGGCTACGTAATTTCCATCGGAGTCATACTGTTCAGATATTATATCATGCTGTAATTTTTGTCTTATCAATATGGAAGTGCCTCTACTGTTCGAAGTTTTACAAGCATGGTAACACTTCCCGGGCCACAGTCTATCAAAGCAGTTCATTGAATTGACGGTGACGTGTGTGTCCTGCAAAAATATGACATCAAATTGAGAATTTCTTAAATAGTTCAACACGTCTCTCCTTTTCTGCTGCCCAGAGAGACCTCTGCAATTCATTGACATGATGTTCAGATCAGTCATTGGCATTTAGGTATGTGTATATGTAGTACAATGGTTCTTACTTTTTGTGAGATGGATATAAGGGGGGAAGAGGGCTGCAAACACTTCCCGAACCCGGTGAGCGCCGGCAGACTCCGGGCCGGAGAGCCGATCGGTCAGCTGAGCGCAGACTCGCGGTAGTCACCGGCGCCAGCGTGAGCACAGCCGTCGCCGCCGCAGCAGCACCACCAGTCGCCGCCGCCGCCACCAACGCCGCCACCGCCACCGCCGCCGCCACCAACGCCGCCACCGCCACCGCCGCCGCCACCGCCGCCACCGCCACCGCCACCAGCGCCCCCGCCGCCACCGCCGCCGCCACCAGCGCCCCCGCCGCCACCGCCGCCGCCACCAGCGTCGCCACATATGCAAAAATACGGCAAAACATACAAATGCACAACGAAAACGGATGCAAAAGTGTAAGTTCGTGCAAGCATACAATAACAATACAATGACCCGGTAGGTCGCACCGCTTTTTAGGCAACGTAGCGACCTTATAACTCAAGATAAATGGATCTGTCATTGGAACGAGAAACAAAATTGAAGGAAGCTTCGGTCCCCCACACTAGAAGTACTCTCTAATATCTCTCGAGTCCCCTGCCCTACCCGAGCCTCTTGTACCCGATCTGGGGGCACCCGACGAGCTTCGGATATCAACCGCTCGGGCAGCAGCTCCCCGGCTGCCCCGAACCCCCGCTCCTCCCCCACGCCCGCCACAGAAGCACCCATAT
>JAXIVJ010017048.1:5000-27176 GCA_036785665.1 Chirona hameri | reverse complement strand
CAATGTTATTTGATTTATTTTCAAGCCTTTTATTTGCGGTTTGCATGAAGATGCTATTTTCTACGATTTGTCAAACATTTAACGTTTTTTCACCAAAAATGACATGACAGGACGTCACTAAAGCGTCATTATCTCCCAAATAGTTTTCACGAATTTCAATAAGATTTAACAGAAGATGTAGATTTGATGCACCATAAGGTGGTGTAAGTTTCACTTTGATATTTGTCATAGATTTGATGTTATTGAGAAAATCCGGGAGGGAGGGGGGAGGGGGTAAAATTCCCCCCCCCCCCCCCCAGCGCCGCGCGGGTTAAACACCAGTAAGGCGCCGTAGTTGGCGATGAACGAGCGAGCGAGAAAGAAATGTATGGGGAATTTCAACTCGATCGGGAAAGTAGCTTCTGAGATACAAAAAAAAAATGGTATGTACGTGCAGAGGCACCCACCTTTGACTTGTGGGAAAATGGGGGCTGAGAGATTCCTAACCACACACCAAATTTGAGCACAATCGGCTCAGCCGTTCCATAGATATATAATAGGGGTGTGCAGTGTGCACGTGCGCACGTGCAAAGCCACCCCACCCCTGACTTGTGGAACGTCGGCGGCTGAACGGTCCCTAACCACACAACAAATTTGAACACAATCAGCTCAGCCGTTCCTGAGATACAGAATAGGGGTGTGCTCGTGCGCACGTGCAGAGGCACCCCACCCCTGACTTGTGGGAAACTGGCGGATGAGAGGTCCCTAACCACACACCAAATTATATACATCGGGGGCCGCCGATGGGCCCCATCGGGCTGATGGGCCAATCGGACCGATGAGCCCAATCGGGTTGATAGGCACCGGTGAGAATTTTGAGGTTGTATGGATGATTGAATGTTTGTTTGTTTTTAAGTGTTCTGTATGTAAAAATGAAAATGAAAGTATTAAAAAAAACACACAAAAAAACACCAAATTTGAACACAATCCGCTCAGCCGTTCCTGAGATATAGAATAGGGGTGTGCACGTGCGCACGTGCAGAATCACTTCACCCCTGAGTTGTGTGAAAGTGGCGGCTGAGGGGTCCCTAACCACACACGAAATGTGCACATAATCTGCCCAGCAGTTCAATCAATCAATCAGTGTATTAAAAACCATCCACGAGGTGGCTATTCTGGTTTCATGTCAGTGTTACAAATAATATACAAAATACGATAAAAACGAGTACACTTCACTACACTACATCGGTAAAATCACACTTCGCATAGCGGTCTTAAAACCATCCAATGAATGGGCGGCACAAGCTTGTGGTGGCAGGCGGTTCCAGACAACTGCAGCCCGATACGAAAAAGCCTTCTGAGAGGCGGTCAATCTGCACTTGTGCAGGTGGAGGCTACCTCGATCAGAGGCGCGCGTCTCGCGTGTGGAAACAGCGGCACGTGGGGTGAACATAGCACGTATCTCGGGTGGCGCTCCCTCCTCTCTGGGCGCCTTAAACACCTTTACGGCGTCGCGGCGCGCCACCAGGGCCACCAGTTGCGGAGTTATTGCGAGAAAATACTTTTCAACACCCCTTACGCGGCACGCGTTTCGCGCAGTGGTAGTCACCCACATGAGTCGGCAGTGGTCTCAAACAGGGTAGGTTAGATGGGGCTGCTCAGCAAAGAAATCCGCTTGTCAATCAGACGTGCGGTTGCAGATATATGAACTTCTCAAAAGCGTCGACACGGGCCGGGTCGGGCCGGACCGGGTAGGGCCAGGCCTCTCAAAACCAGATTTTTGCCATACACCACGAAAGGACGAGCAGCTCGCTCGTAACCACTATGATAAGATGACGAATATCTCTGATTTCCGTTACCGCAAGTAAATATGGGTATGGCATACCATATAAAAGAAAATCCTTGAATATTTAAGAAAGAAGACACGAAAAACAACCTTGAATCTGTTTATGAATGTTCAACTGGAAAGTGGCTATTCTCTGATGAGAACACGGAAATGCATGGGGTAGTCGGCGGGACGGGACCACCGCAGACTTCCGGAGGCTCGGATGATCCCGCCAAAGTCCGAGCTGACGTCCATGTTGGCGTGAAGCAGAATTTCACCGCCATTGTCCAGCAGGTACGGAAAGGACACCTCTGACCCATCAGCGAAGCCGAACGAGTCGTTCCATTCGATGGTATATTCGACTTCTTTGGGCTCCTTGTCAAAGATGCTGATATTTTTTGGTGCTGTGAAGAAGACGTTGCGGTAACGGCGGGTCCAGTCTTCTTCGTTATCTGGAAAATTAATTAGAACATTTAGTTAGTTTAACCCGCGCCGTGCCGGTGCTCGGCATCACCTTCGCCGTGACGGGGGGGGGGGGCGTTTCGACTCCCCCTCGAACTCTGCTCCTATAGGACGTAGATAAACCCGAAACAAAACGTACGAAAGCTCGTAAAAAATGATTTTGAAACTATTTCCTTCATTTTTTGGCTCAGGTCAATATTGAGGTCGGCATAGGTTATCGAAGGTCAGATTTTCCAGTTTCAGGGCTGCGCTCCAGAAACAACACAAAATAAACCTGCGTCATCAAGAATGGCCTGTGATAACGTGATCCAGAAGGAATTGGACTGATTTCCAGGGTGGTAGAAGTGCTTTGAGTGGCCCCGACCAAAAGTGGCACAGACAAAAATGACCCCAGCACAGCTGGGGTCATATTTTTACTTCACATGAATACCCTAACACCTGGCTGCATGCTCACATCATCCCTATATTTTAACCAGCGCCGTGCCGGGGCGGGAGGTAGAGACCCCTCAGGTTTTCGCGGATAGCGGAAAAACGGCGAAGCGCAGCGCCGCCATTTTTGCACAGCTGTTTGTGCATCAATTGTCCAAATTATGTTAAAAAAAATTATCGGGTCATCTTAGGTCAGGCCACCAGACCAGGTCACGTCACGTGACCTCACCTCCCCAAAAAACTCGTGGTCGTACCAGTCACAGTTTTGGATGATCGGTTTTACACTTGCAGTATTTCATAAGGTCACATATCTACAATACGTTTATCTTTGATTTTTAATATCAGCGACCTAAGGTCGGTTTAATTTCGTGACCTCCCGATTATAAGTCTAATGGGAAATATTAAAATGCTTCCTTTTCTAAGGAGACGCAAGATAGCAATCTAATTCCTTCTGGATCATGTTATTATAGAACATTATTGATGACCTAGGTGCCATTTTTGTTCAGTGACCCCTACAGGGCCAGCCGAGGTCATCCGAGGTCACCAACAGTTGTATGTCAATAACTCTAGACATAGTGACGATAGATAAGTGAAACCGACACAAATGTGTTTATCTCGTCGCGGTACGTCTTCCCATATGCAACATGACCTACTTAAGTCACCACCACTTGTCCTTGACCTGAGGGCACATTTTTAAGTTGACCTGACCTGGTCAACATTAATATGGGTCAAAGCGTTTTGACGAGACAAGCACGATAGCGTCAAAATTATTGCCTTGTCGTTATTAGGTAAACAGCTATTCGTGATAAACGTTTTTTTAACTAGCCTTTTTAACATTTGATGAGCTTTGGAGCCTAAGCTTTTGACCTGAGGTCAAATTCGAGAACGGTTTGGCGATTGCATTGTTCAACAGCTTTCCATTGTTGTTTTCTGTTTGTTCCTAGCTATCATAGTTCCTGTGATATCTGGGGGTTTCTGGAGCAAAGTCCTAAAACTTGAAAATCTGACCTTTGATGACCTTTGGTGGCCTCAATGTTGACTTGAAGAAAAACATATAAAGTATCTTCGAGTGTGCTTGTTGAGAGCTTTTTAGCGTTTTTTTCTGCCTCCTTCTAGCTCTTTTAGTTTTCGAGTTAAAGGGATGGGGTCCCAGGACAGTGAAATCCACTGTCCTGACAGTGGACCTCCATTGAAAATGAATTAACACCCCGGCCCGCCCCCCCCCCCCCCCCCGTGGGAATCGACTGTCTGGATTTCCCGCGCCGAGCTGGGGGTGGGGCGTTTAGAACCCCCCCCCCCCCCCCCCTAAGGTTTTTCGAGGATAGCAAAAAACGGCTGCGCGCAACGCCGCCGTTTTTGTCACAGCTGTTAAGGCATCAATTGTCCATATATTGCAATTTTTCACCACGAGTCATCTCAGGTCAGGTCACCAGGCCAGGTCACGTGACCCCACCTCCAAAAAAGTGTGCGGTCGTACCACAGCCACAGTTTTTAGCCGATCCATTTCGTACTTACAGGATGTCATAAGGGTACCTACAATTCGTTTATCTCGGATTTGTTTTTTATATCGGTGACCTAAGATCGGGTCAATTTCGTGACCTCCACATTATAAGTCAACGGGGAACTATTCAAATGCTTCCTATTCTGAGGATACGCATGCTATCAGCCAATTCCTTCTGGATCATGTTATTATAGACCATTCTTGAAGACCCAGGTGCATTTTTGGTTTATTGACCCCACGTGTTGAATCTATCGTCCGGATTTTGTTTTCCTCAGGATTTGTTTTGTTGTATGATTGTATGATTTATTAGTCACCAACAGGTACGAGAACAATTACAGATGAAGTTCATCATATAATATCATGAAGTGTACAGCATTCATAAAAGAAACAAAATCACATATCAATCGAGTCGGAGTCTAAATCCCAACGTCGACGTATACCACACTATGTCCTTCTTAAGCCTTCCTATTGCATCGTTAAAAACATCACTCAGGACTCGAAGCGACAAAGTCATTCACCGAGTGGGGTCCCCGCACAAATAGGCTGGATTGCACGGTGTCCACACGGCCGCGGGGGACGTCGAACAGGGTGAATTACGCAACCCTGGTGTTCCTGGATGGGACATGAACACTAAAACATTTAAGCAAGTAAGATCATGAGATGAGACCTCTAAAAAGCTTAGTCAAAAACATCACATCACACTGCACACGCCTGGCGCGCAGCGGTCGTACGTCATAAAACACAAGCAACCGATCGTACTCGAGAGACGGACAGCGGGGTGCAGTGTGGTTGGCTAGCCACATCAGGAACCTGTGCTGAACCCTCTCGACGCGAACGAGATGAGTTTTTGCTGCTCCAGCCCAAATTACCGAACAGTATTCTAAGATTTGCCGAACGATTGCATTAAAGGCGGCTAGAGCAGAACGCTTGTTGAAGCTGCAACGCCGGAAAGCTGACTGGAGAGTGCCAATAAGTAGGCCAAATGCCCGGTTTGCCTTCGCAATAGTGGCATTTATATGAGCCTCAAATGTCAGTTTTTGGTCCAAAGTGACTCCCAGATCTCGAATGGTACAGACATTTTCCAGCTCTATTCCGTTAATTGTGTACTTTTAATAAATGTATTTCCGTTTCAGAGTGATTTTAAATGCCTTGCATTTGGAAGAGTTTAACTTCAATCTCCAGTCCTCTGCCCAGAGCGCAACAGCATTAAGATCTTTTTGGAGTGTGATGACGTCTTTTGGGGAAACAATCTTGTGAAAATTTCACGTCATCACAGAACATCAAACAGTTGGTCGAAATCACGCACGGTAAATCGTTCACGAAGAGAGGGAACAGCAAAGGCGTCCTCCCTCTGGTGTTCCCGATGTCGCAAGAACCCAATCGGACACTCTCTCTTCCGTTCAAAACCATACTCTGCTTCCGCCTCCCGAGTTACGAGGTTAGCCACTTCAGCGCATTTCCTTCAAGTCCATACATTTGTTGCAGCTTATACAGTAACAGGCGATGGTTGACACTCTGGAATGCGCTGGAGAAGTCTGTGTATATCGCATCTAGTTGTGCCTTCTCCTGTATGGCCGTCCACCCATGAGACAGAAAACATACCAAGTTTGATGCACAAGATCGGTGTTGGATGAATCCATGTTGGAGAGGTGAAAGATATGGCTGAGTATGTTGGTAGATTTGATCAGTAATGATTTTTTCAAAAACTTTTGTACACATGGGCAGTAAAGAAATCGACCGGTAGTTGGCCAGATCTTCTCTAGAGCCCTTCTTAAAAATTGGCACAATATTAGCACACTGTTCTGGAAAAACTCCTTCCTTCAAAGACATGCGAAAAATTTTGCATAGGGGGACGGCCAACTCATTAGCGCATTTACGGAGAATACGAGCACTCAGGCCATCAGGTCCGCAGGCCTTACTTAAAACTAAATCATGCAACAAGCGGCGCACAATGTCCTCAGATACATACAAATCTGTCAAAATCGCGTCATTACTAAACGGCACATCCGGAAAAACGGAACAGCTGAATCAGCAAACTTAGCCGCGAAGGTATGATTGAGTAGGTTTGCTCTCCCAACATCATCAGTTACCTCCACACCACCACTCACTAAAACCGACATACCCTTGGTCTGCTTAAAACATTTCAAGAACGACCAGAACCGCTTGGGATTAGAGGCGAAGTCACCGATAACAGCCTTCAGGTATTCAGTGTAACTTTGGCTAGATAATCGTTTAAAAGTGATATAATCTGCACAAAGTCCGCTCTAATGCGTCCATCATTTGGCTGACGTCTCATACGCTCAAAGGATGCTTGTTTGGACCGCAGCGCTCGTCTCACATCTTCAGTAAACCATGGCGGGAAGCGCTTTTTAGGCGCGGCGGTGCGTGACTATGTAACGACAGGCACATAGTCACGCACCGCCTCATTAACGACAGGTACATAGTCACGCACCGCCTCATTAACGACAGGTACATAGTCACGCACCGCCTCATTAACGACAGGTACATAGTCACGCACCGCCTCATTAACGACAGGTACATAGTCACGCACCGCCTCATTAACGACAGGTACATAGTCACGCACCGCCTCATTAACGACAGGTACATAGTCACGCACCGCCTCATTAACGACAGGCACATAGTCACGCACCACCTCATTAACGACAGGTACATAGTCACGCACCGCCTCATTAACGACAGGTACATAGTCACGCACCGCCTCATTAACGACAGGTATATAGTCACGCACCGCCTCATTAACGACAGGTACATAGTCACGCACCGCCTCATTAACGACAGGTACATAGTCACGCACCGCCTCATTAACGACAGGTGCATAGTCACGCACCGCCTCATTAACGACAGGTACATAGTCACGCACCGCCTCATTAACGACAGGTATATAGTCACGCACCGCCTCATTAACGACAGGTACATAGTCACGCACCGCCTCATTAACGACAGGTACATAGTCACGCACCGCCTCATTAACGACAGGTACATAGTCACGCACCGCCTCATTAACGACAGGTATATAGTCACGCACCGCCTCATTAACGACAGGTACATAGTCACGCACCGCCTCATTAACGACAGGTGCATAGTCACGCACCGCCTCATTAACGACAGGTACATAGTCACGCACCGCCTCATTAACGACAGGTAATGAGGCGTCACGCACCGCCTCATTAACGACAGGTACATAGTCACGCACCGCCTCATTAACGACAGGTATATAGTCACGCACCGCCTCATTAACGACAGGTACATAGTCACGCACCGCCTCATTAACGACAGGTATATAGTCACGCACCGCCTCATTAACGACAGGTACATAGTCACGCACCGCCTCATTAACGACAGGTACATAGTCACGCACCGCCTCATTAACGACAGGTAATGAGGCGTCACGCACCGCCTCATTAACGACAGGTACATAGTCACGCACCGCCTCATTAACGACAGGTACATAGTCACGCACCGCCTCATTAACGACAGGTACATAGTCACGCACCGCCTCATTAACGACAGGTACATAGTCACGCACCGCCTCATTAACGACAGGTATATAGTCACGCACCGCCTCATTAACGACAGGTACATAGTCACGCACCGCCTCATTAACGACAGGCACATAGTCACGCACCGCCTCATTAACGACAGGTATATAGTCACGCACCGCCTCATTAACGACAGGTAATGAGGCGTCACGCACCGCCTCATTAACGACAGGTACATAGTCACGCACCGCCTCATTAAAGACAGGCACATAGTCACGCACCGCCTCATTAACGACAGGTACATAGTCACGCACCGCCTCATTAACGACAGGTAATGAGGCGTCACGCACCGCCTCATTAACGACAGGAACATAGTCGCGCACCGCCTCATTAACGACAGGTACATAGTCACGCACCGCCTCATTAACGACAGGTAATGAGGCGTCACGCACCGCCTCATTAACGACAGGTATATAGTCACGCACCGCCTCATTAACGACAGGTACATAGTCACGCACCGCCTCATTAACGACAGGTACATAGTCACGCACCGCCTCATTAACGACAGGTACATAGTCACGCACCGCCTCATTAACGACAGGTACATAGTCACGCACCGCCTCATTAACGACAGGTACATAGTCACGCACCGCCTCATTAACGACAGGTAATGAGGCGTCACGCACCGCCTCATTAACGACAGGTATATAGTCACGCACCGCCTCATTAACGACAGGTATATAGTCACGCACCGCCTCATTAACGACAGGTACATAGTCACGCACCGCCTCATTAACGACAGGCACATAGTCACGCACCGCCTCATTAACGACAGGTACATAGTCACGCACCGCCTCATTAACGACAGGTAATGAGGCGTCACGCACCGCCTCATTAACGACAGGTATATAGTCACGCACCGCCTCATTAACGACAGGTATATAGTCACGCACCGCCTCATTAACGACAGGTACATAGTCACGCACCGCCTCATTAACGACAGGTATATAGTCACGCACCGCCTCATTAACGACAGGTACATAGTCACGCACCGCCTCATTAACGACAGGTAATGAGGCGTCACGCACCGCCTCATTAACGACAGGTACATAGTCACGCACCGCCTCATTAACGACAGGTACATAGTCACGCACCGCCTCATTAACGACAGGTACATAGTCACGCACCGCCTCATTAACGACAGGTACATAGTCACGCACCGCCTCATTAACGACAGGTACATAGTCACGCACCGCCTCATTAACGACAGGTAATGAGGCGTCACGCACCGCCTCATTAACGACAGGTACATAGTCACGCACCGCCTCATTAACGACAGGTACATAGTCACGCACCACCTCATTAACGACAGGTACATAGTCACGCACCGCCTCATTAACGACAGGTACATAGTCACGCACCGCCTCATTAACGACAGGTACATAGTCACGCACCGCCTCATTAACGACAGGTAATGAGGCGTCACGCACCGCCTCATTAACGACAGGTATATAGTCACGCACCGCCTCATTAACTACAGGTACATAGTCACGCACCGCCTCATTAACGACAGGTACATAGTCACGCACCGCCTCATTAACGACAGGTATATAGTCACGCACCGCCTCATTAACGACAGGTATATAGTCACGCACCACCTCATTAACCACAGGTACATAGTCACGCACCGCCTCATTAACGACAGGTACATAGTCACGCACCGCCTCATTAACGACAGGTACATAGTCACGCACCGCTTCATTAACGACAGGTACATAGTCACGCACCGCCTCATTAACGACAGGTACATAGTCACGCACCGCCTCATTAACGACAGGTACATAGTCACGCACCGCCTCATTAACGACAGGTAATGAGGCGTCACGCACCGCCTCATTAACGACAGGTACATAGTCACGCACCGCCTCATTAACGACAGGTACATAGTCACGCACCGCCTCATTAACGACAGGTACATAGTCACGCACCGCCTCATTAACGACAGGTAATGAGGCGTCACGCACCGCCTCATTAACGACAGGTATATAGTCACGCACCGCCGCATTAACGACAGGTACATAGTCACGCACCGCCTCATTAACGACAGGTACATAGTCACGCACCGCCTCATTAACGACAGGTACATAGTCACGCACCGCCTCATTAACGACAGGTATATAGTCACGCACCGCCTCATTAACGACAGGTACATAGTCACGCACCGCCTCATTAACGACAGGTACATAGTCACGCACCGCCTCATTAAGGACAGGTACATAGTCACGCACCGCCTCATTAACGACAGGTAATGAGGCGTCACGCACCGCCTCATTAACGACAGGTACATAGTCACGCACCGCCTCATTAACGACAGGTACATAGTCACGCGCCGCCTCATTAACGACAGGTACATAGTCACGCACCGCCTCATTAACGACAGGTACATAGTCACGCACCGCCTCATTAACGACAGGTACATAGTCACGCACCGCCTCATTAACGACAGGTACATAGTCACTCACCGCCTCATTAACGACAGGTACATAGTCTAGCACCGCCTCATTAACGACAGGTACATAGTCACGCACCGCCTCATTAACGACAGGTACATAGTCACGCACCGCCTCATTAACGACAGGTACATAGTCACGCACCGCCTCATTAACGACAGGTACATAGTCACGCACCGCCTCATTAACGACAGGTACATAGTCACGCACCGCCTCATTAACGACAGGTACATAGTCACGCACCGCCTCATTAACGACAGGTAATGAGGCGTCACGCACCGCCTCATTAACGACAGGTACATAGTCACGCACCGCCTCATTAACGACAGGTACATAGTCACGCACCGCCTCATTAACGACAGGTACATAGTCACGCACCGCCTCATTAACGACAGGTATATAGTCACGCACCGCCTCATTAACGACAGGTACATAGTCACGCACCGCCTCATTAACGACAGGTACATAGTCACGCACCGCCTCATTAACGACAGGTACATAGTCACGCACCGCCTCATTAACGACAGGTACATCGTCACGCACCGCCTCATTAACGACAGGTACATAGTCACGCACCGCCTCATTAACGACAGGTACATAGTCACGCACCGCCTCATTAACGACAGGTACATAGTCACGCACCGCCTCATTAACGACAGGTACATAGTCACGCACCGCCTCATTAACGACAGGTACATAGTCACGCACCGCCTCATTAACGACAGGTGCATAGTCACGCACCGCCTCATTAACGACAGGTACATAGTCACGCACCGCCTCATTAACGACAGGTACATAGTCACGCACCGCCTCATTAACGACAGGTATATAGTCACGCACCGCCTCATTAACGACAGGTACATAGTCACGCACCGCCTCATTAACGACAGGTATATAGTCACGCACCGCCTCATTAACGACAGGTACATAGTCACGCACCGCCTCATTAACGACAGGTACATAGTCACGCACCGCCTCATTAACGACAGGTACATAGTCACGCACCGCCTCATTAACGACAGGTACATAGTCACGCACCGCCTCATTAACGACAGGTACATAGTCACGCACCGCCTCATTAACGACAGGTACATAGTCACGCACCGCCTCATTAACGACAGGTACATAGTCACGCACCGCCGCATTAACGACAGGTGCATAGTCACGCCCCGCCGCATTAACGACAGGTACATAGTCACGCACCGCCTCATTAACGACAGGTACATAGTCACGCACCGCCTCATTAACGACAGGTACATAGTCACGCACCGCCTCATTAACGACAGGTACATAGTCACGCACCGCCTCATTAACGACAGGTACATAGTCACGCACCGCCTCATTAACGACATGTACATAGTCACGCACCGCCTCATTAACGACAGGTACATAGTCACGCACCGCCTCATTAACGACAGGTACATAGTCACGCACCGCCTCATTAACGACAGGTACATAGTCACGCACCGCCTCATTAACGACAGGTACATAGTCACGCACCGCCTCATTAACGACAGGTACATAGTCACGCACCGCCTCATTAACGACAGGTACATAGTCACGCACCGCCGCATTAACGACAGGTACATAGTCACGCACCGCCTCATTAACGACAGGTACATAGTCACGCACTGCCTCATTAACGACAGGTACATAGTCACGCACCGCCTCATTAACGACAGGTACATAGTCACGCACCGCCTCATTAACGACAGGTACATAGTCACGCACCGCCTCATTAACGACAGGTACATAGTCACGCACGGCCTCATTAACGACAGGTACATAGTCACGCACCGCCGCATTAACGACAGGCACATAGTCACGCACCGCCTCATTAACGACAGGTACATAGTCACGCACCGCCGCATTAACGACAGGTACATAGTCACGCACCGCCTCATTAACGACAGGTAAATAGTCACGCACCGCCTCATTAACGACAGGCACATAGTCACGCACCGCCTCATTAACGACAGGTACATAGTCACGCACCGCCTCATTAACGACAGGTACATAGTCACGCACCGCCTCATTAACGACAGGTACATAGTCACGCACCGCCTCATTAACGACAGGTACATAGTCACGACAGTACCTCATTAACGACAGGTACATAGTCACGCACCGCCGCATTAACGACAGGTGCATAGTCACGCACCGCCTCATTAACGGCAGGTACATAGTCACGCACCGCCGCAATAACGACAGGTACATAGTCACGCACCGCCTCATTAACGACAGGTACATAGTCACGCACCGCCGCAATAACGACAGGTACATAGTCACGCACCGCCTCATTAACGACAGGTACATAGTCACGCACCGCCTCATTAACGACCGGTACATAGTCACGCACCGCCTCATTAACGACAGGTACATAGTCACGCACCGCCTCATTAACGACAGGTACATAGTCACGCACCGCCGCATTAACGACGGGTACATAGTCACGCACCGCCTCATTAACGACAGGTACATAGTCACGCACCGCCTCATTAACGACAGGTACATAGTCACGCACCGCCTCATTAACGACAGGTACATAGTCACGCACCGCCGCATTAACGACAGGTACATAGTCACGCACCGCCTCCTTAACGACAGGTACATAGTCACGCACCGCCTCATTAACGACAGGTACATAGTCACCCACCGCCTCATTAACGACAGGTACATAGTCACGCACCGCCTCATTAACGACAGGTATATAGTCACGCCCCGCCGCATTAACGACAGGTATATAGTCACGCACCGCCGCATTAACGACAGGTACATAGTCACGCACCGCCTCATTAACGACAGGTACATAGTCACGCACCGCCTCATTAACGACAGGTACATAGTCACGCACCGCCTCATTAACGACAGGTACATAGTCACGCACCGCCTCATTAACGACAGGTATATAGTCACGCACCGCCTCATTAACGACAGGTACATAGTCACGCACCGCCTCATTAACGACAGGTACATAGTCACGCACCGCCTCATTAACGACAGGTAATGAGGCGTCACGCACCGCCTCATTAACGACAGGTACATAGTCACGCACCGCCTCATTAACGACAGGTATATAGTCACGCACCGCCTCATTAACGACAGGTACATAGTCACGCACCGCCTCATTAACGACAGGTACATAGTCACGCACCGCCTCATTAACGACAGGTACATAGTCACGCACCGCCTCATTAACGACAGGTACATAGTCACGCACCGCCTCATTAACGACAGGTACATAGTCACGCACCGCCTCATTAACGACAGGTACATAGTCACGCACCGCCTCATTAACGACAGGTACATAGTCACGCACCGCCTCATTAACGACAGGTACATAGTCACGCACCGCCTCATTAACGACAGGTACATAGTCACGCACCGCCTCATTAACGACAGGTATATAGTCACGCACCGCCGCATTAACGACAGGTACATAGTCACGCACCGCCTCATTAACGACAGGTACATAGTCACGCACCGCCTCATTAACGACATGTACCTAGTCACGCACCGCCTCATTAACGACAGGCACATAGTCACGCACCGCCTCATTAACGACAGGCACATAGTCACGCACCGCCTCATTAACGACAGGTATATAGTCACGCACCGCCTCATTAACGACAGGTAATGAGGCGTCACGCACCGCCTCATCAACGACAGGTACATAGTCACGCACCGCCTCATTAACGACAGGTACATAGTCACGCACCGCCTCATTAACGACAGGTAATGAGGCGTCACGCACCGCCTCATTAACGACAGGAACATAGTCGCGCACCGCCTCATTAACGACAGGTACATAGTCACGCACCGCCTCATTAACGACAGGTAATGAGGCGTCACGCACCGCCTCATTAACGACAGGTATATAGTCACGCACCGCCTCATTAACGACAGGTATATAGTCACGCACCGCCTCATTAACGACAGGTACATAGTCACGCACCGCCTCATTAACGACAGGTACATAGTCACGCACCGCCTCATTAACGACAGGTACATAGTCACGCACCGCCTCATTAACGACAGGTACATAGTCACGCACCGCCTCATTAACGACAGGTAATGAGGCGTCACGCACCGCCTCATTAACGACAGGTACATAGTCACGCACCGCCTCATTAAAGACAGGCACATAGTCACGCACCGCCTCATTAACGACAGGTATATAGTCACGCACCGCCTCATTAACGACAGGTACATAGTCACGCACCGCCTCATTAACGACAGGTACATAGTCACGCACCGCCTCATTAACGACAGGTAATGAGGCGTCACGCACCGCCTCATTAACGACAGGTACATAGTCACGCACCGCCTCATTAAAGACAGGCACATAGTCACGCACCGCCTCATTAACGACAGGTATATAGTCACGCACCGCCTCACTAACGACAGGTACATAGTCACGCACCGCCTCATTAACGACAGGTATATAGTCACGCACCGCCTCATTAACGACAGGTATATAGTCACGCACCGCCTCATTAACAACAGGTACATAGTCACGCACCGCCTCATTAACGACAGGTATATAGTCACGCACCGCCTCATTAACGACAGGTACATAGTCACGCACCGCCTCATTAACGACAGGTAATGAGGCGTCACGCACCGCCTCATTAACGGCAGGTACATAGTCACGCACCGCCTCATTAACGACAGGTACATAGTCACGCACCGCCTCATTAACGACAGGTACATAGTCACGCACCGCCTCATTAACGACAGGTACATAGTCACGCACCGCCTCATTAACGACAGGTACATAGTCACGCACCGCCTCATTAACGACAGGTACATAGTCACGCACCGCCTCATTAACGACAGGTACATAGTCACGCACCGCCTCATTAACGACAGGTACATAGTCACGCACCGCCTCATTAACGACAGGTATATAGTCACGCACCGCCGCATTAACGACAGGTACATAGTCACGCACCGCCTCATTAACGACAGGTACATAGTCACGCACCGCCTCATTAACGACATGTACCTAGTCACGCACCGCCTCATTAACGACAGGCACATAGTCACGCACCGCCTCATTAACGACAGGCACATAGTCACGCACCGCCTCATTAACGACAGGTATATAGTCACGCACCGCCTCATTAACGACAGGTAATGAGGCGTCACGCACCGCCTCATCAACGACAGGTACATAGTCACGCACCGCCTCATTAACGACAGGTACATAGTCACGCACCGCCTCATTAACGACAGGTAATGAGGCGTCACGCACCGCCTCATTAACGACAGGAACATAGTCGCGCACCGCCTCATTAACGACAGGTACATAGTCACGCACCGCCTCATTAACGACAGGTAATGAGGCGTCACGCACCGCCTCATTAACGACAGGTATATAGTCACGCACCGCCTCATTAACGACAGGTATATAGTCACGCACCGCCTCATTAACGACAGGTACATAGTCACGCACCGCCTCATTAACGACAGGTACATAGTCACGCACCGCCTCATTAACGACAGGTACATAGTCACGCACCGCCTCATTAACGACAGGTACATAGTCACGCACCGCCTCATTAACGACAGGTAATGAGGCGTCACGCACCGCCTCATTAACGACAGGTACATAGTCACGCACCGCCTCATTAAAGACAGGCACATAGTCACGCACCGCCTCATTAACGACAGGTATATAGTCACGCACCGCCTCATTAACGACAGGTACATAGTCACGCACCGCCTCATTAACGACAGGTACATAGTCACGCACCGCCTCATTAACGACAGGTAATGAGGCGTCACGCACCGCCTCATTAACGACAGGTACATAGTCACGCACCGCCTCATTAAAGACAGGCACATAGTCACGCACCGCCTCATTAACGACAGGTATATAGTCACGCACCGCCTCACTAACGACAGGTACATAGTCACGCACCGCCTCATTAACGACAGGTATATAGTCACGCACCGCCTCATTAACGACAGGTATATAGTCACGCACCGCCTCATTAACAACAGGTACATAGTCACGCACCGCCTCATTAACGACAGGTATATAGTCACGCACCGCCTCATTAACGACAGGTACATAGTCACGCACCGCCTCATTAACGACAGGTAATGAGGCGTCACGCACCGCCTCATTAACGGCAGGTACATAGTCACGCACCGCCTCATTAACGACAGGTACATAGTCACGCACCGCCTCATTAACGACAGGTACATAGTCACGCACCGCCTCATTAACGACAGGTACATAGTCACGCACCGCCTCATTAACGACAGGTACATCGTCACGCACCGCCTCATTAACGACAGGTACATAGTCACGCACCGCCTCATTAACGACAGGTATATAGTCACGCACCGCCTCATTAACGACAGGTACATAGTCACGCACCGCCTCATTAACGACAGGTACATAGTCACGCACCGCCTCATTAACGACAGGTACATAGTCACGCACCGCCTCATTAACGACAGGTGCATAGTCACGCACCGCCTCATTAACGACAGGTACATAGTCACGCACCGCCTCATTAACGACAGGTACATAGTCACGCACCGCCTCATTAACGACAGGTATATAGTCACGCACCGCCTCATTAACGACAGGTACATAGTCACGCACCGCCTCATTAACGACAGGTATATAGTCACGCACCGCCTCATTAACGACAGGTACATAGTCACGCACCGCCTCATTAACGACAGGTACATAGTCACGCACCGCCTCATTAACGACAGGTACATAGTCACGACAGTACCTCATTAACGACAGGTACATAGTCACGCACCGCCGCATTAACGACAGGTACATAGTCACGCACCGCCTCATTAACGACAGGTACATAGTCACGCACCGCCGCAATAACGACAGGTACATAGTCACGCACCGCCTCATTAACGACAGGTACATAGTCACGCACCGCCGCAATAACGACAGGTACATAGTCACGCACCGCCTCATTAACGACAGGTACATAGTCACGCACCGCCTCATTAACGACAGGTACATAGTCACGCACCGCCTCATTAACGACAGGTACATAGTCACGCCCCGCCGCATTAACGACAGGTACATAGTCACGCACCGCCGCAATAACGACAGACACATAGTCACGCACCGCCTCATTAACGACAGGTACATAGTCACGCACCGCCTCATTAACGACAGGTACATAGTCACGCACCGCCTCACTAACGACAGGTACATAGTCACGCACCGCCTCATTAACGACAGGTACATAGTCACGCACCGCCTCATTAACCACAGGTACATAGTCACGCACCGCCTCATTAACGACAGGTACATAGTCACGCACCGCCTCATTAACGACAGGTACATAGTCACGCACCGCCTCATTAACGACAGGTACATAGTCACGCACCGCCTCATTAACGACAGGTACATAGTCACGCACCGCCTCATTAACGACAGGTACATAGTCACGCACCGCCTCATTAACGACAGGTACATAGTCACGCACCGCCTCATTAACGACAGGTACATAGTCACGCCCCGCCGCATTAACGACAGGTACATAGTCACGCACCGCCTCATTAACGACAGGTATATAGTCACGCACCGCCGCATTAACGACAGGTACATAGTCACGCACCGCCTCATTAACGACAGGTACATAGTCACGCACCGCCGCATTAACGACGGGTACATAGTCACGCACCGCCTCATTAACGACAGGTACATAGTCACGCACCGCCTCATTAACGACAGGTACATAGTCACGCACCGCCTCATTAACGACAGGTACATAGTCACGCACCGCCTCATTAACGACAGGTATATAGTCACGCACCGCCGCATTAACGACAGGTACATAGTCACGCACCGCCTCATTAACGACAGGTACATAGTCACGCACCGCCTCATTAACGACAGGTACATAGTCACCCACCGCCTCATTAACGACAGGTACATAGTCACGCACCGCCTCATTAACGACAGGTATATAGTCACGCCCCGCCGCATTAACGACAGGTATATAGTCACGCACCGCCGCATTAACGACAGGTACATAGTCACGCACCGCCTCATTAACGACATGTACATAGTCACGCACCGCCTCATTAACGACAGGTACATAGTCACGCACCGCCTCATTAACGACAGGTACATAGTCACGCTCCGCCTCATTAACGACAGGTACATAGTCACGCACCGCCTCATTAACGACAGGTACATAGTCACGCACCGCCTCATTAACGACAGGTACATAGTCACGCACCGCCTCATTAACGACAGGTACATAGTCACGCACCGCCTCATTAACGACAGGTACATAGTCACGCACCGCCTCATTAACGACAGGTACATAGTCACGCACCGCCTCATTAACGACAGGTACATAGTCACGCACCGCCTCATTAACGACAGGTACATAGTCACGCACCGCCTCATTAACGACAGGTACATAGTCACGCACCGCCTCATTAACGACAGGTATATAGTCACGCACCGCCTCATTAACGACAGGCACATAGTCACGCACCGCCTCAATAACGACAGGTATATAGTCACGCACCGCCTCATTAACGACAGGTACATAGTCACGCACCGCCTCATTAACGACAGGTACATAGTCACGCACCGCCTCATTAACGACAGGTACATAGTCACGCACCGCCGCATCCACCAGCGAGTATAGAACATCGACACCGCCTCATCAACGTCAACATCGTCCAACAAGACCGCCGCATCCACCAGCGAGTATAGAACATCGACACCGCCTCATCAACGTCAACATCGTCCAACAAGACCGCCGCATCCACCAGCGAGTATAGAACATCGACACCGCCTCATCAACGTCAACATCGTCCAACAAGACCGCCGCATCCACTAGAGTATAAAACATCGACACCGCCTCATCAACGTCAACATCGTCCAACAAGTCCCAAGGCGTTGCGCTCAGAGCTTGACGCAGACCATCGAAGTCAGCTCGGCGGTAGCTAAAGGACGAGGAGCGAGTTGAACGGGCGGGCGGCGATGTCTCCGCTTCAAACTCGAGCACCACCTCCTCATGATCCGACGCGATGCTGGGAGCTCTGGGATGTGCTGACACCTGCCGGAGTCCTCTCACCAGGACCAAATCGAGGACGTTCCGTCCCCTGGTTGGCGCCGTCACGTGCTGCGAGACACCGAGCAACTCGCACTGCTCAAGAAACCGGGTCGCGCAACTAGAGTTCCTCGTGAGATCCGGCATTGTTGTTTGAATGTAATTTATTATTATTGGCAATAAAAAGCTGAAACGCAATTGCTAATACAAAAACAGTAAATTTACATACTTACTGACGTGATGAATATGATGATTAAGTGAACAATACATCTGAAGTGGTTTTGACGATCAGTGTTTCTAAGGACATGATCGCTTGGTAACTTTTCACAGAATTGACAGTAATTTTCTCCGCTCTGTTCGCGCGAACTCGTGACAACGGTGGTCAGGCGACACAAAGACCCTCGCAGAGCATACACACTACGCACCATTCCACCGTAGACTGCCGGTGTAAACCGCGGCGAGCTTCCACACAGGGGACATATATAAATCCCTCCCCGCGGCGGATTCGAACCACGGACCTCCCCAATGCCGTGCTCACCTGTGACCGCTCGAGTGCGGGGGATGCGTCGAACGCGATCGCTGGTGGTGCGTATTCACCCTTTCCAGACCGTTCCCGCGGGGACACTGGGGGCCAATTGAGCGCCCCGCTGCCCTCGCCGGCCGGTAGATGTCACTCGCGCTCGCCGCACAGAAAAGGGATTGTCCACGTGTGCGACAATCCATGATATTTGTGCTGCCATTTTGACCCCCAAATACTTCATGAGAAGGAGCATTTTGTCCCCGACCTTATCCATAAGGACAGAACACTTTACCACCCCTGCTGATATCATGCGTATCCTCGGAATAGGAAGCATTTAAATAATTTCCAATTTACTTATAATGGGGAGGTCAGGAAATTGACCCTACCTTAGGTCACCGATATACATGCCGGCGGCGCCTCCTACCGGCAGCCGCCCCTCGGGTCGCTCCCCTGTTACTGCTGTGTTTTCACATGTAATTAAGCTTCGGCCAACTGGTGGTTTTGTCTCAGCTTAAGAAGTGGTGTTTTCGGACCGTTTGAAGTGATTTTTCGTGCCGTTTCGTAGTGATCATAGATATTTATACTCGTCCAGTATTTCCAATAGCCATAGTCATGACCCACGCTGGACTGTTTGACACTCTACCGGTTTCCGAAGAGACCAACGGACCTATCAGCTCGCCGCCTCGACTTCTACCGCTCCACCACGCTCCACCGTCGTCGCCGACGCCCTGTCAGACCGAGCCGGGTCCCCGCCGGACTCAGCCCCCATGGCCATCCATCACCCGCCCGCCGCCCAAGGGACGGACAGAGGCGGAGTAAGGCGACACTGCCGGGGGAGAAGAGCCGGTCGGATAGTCCAAGCGCGTCGACATCGGGCAAGAAACGCGGAACATCAGCGTCGCCAGGACTACGACCGAGCTTTAATCCCCCTGGCGGGCCCTGGACCCGCCCCTGCCACAGGGGAGAGTCCGCCGGCCCCAAACCCGGGACAGACCGGGCCTAGCAGCCGACGGCTGCCAGGGAGGCTCTGGGAGCGGGAGCTCCTGTCGTGTAGAGAGTCACCTGCCACGACCACCACTACCCATCCCGACACTGGTGACGAGCCGGTGGCTGGCCCCGGCGGCTGCCGAAGCCCAAGCCAGGCCTGACGCGCCGCGCTTCCTGGCCCGCCCCGCACGGCTGATGACTGAAGGGACCCGCGTTCCGCGATTCTACAACATTGGGCACGTCAACGCTCGTTCACTGGCGCCACGAATGGACGAGGTCAACATCCTACTTGACGAACACCGGCTGGACATTTCTGTGCATATCGGAAACGTGGCTGCAAGCGGGCGTGTCAAACAGAGTACTGGTCTTCCCTGGGTACTGCATAGCCAGATGTGACCGCTCTGCTGAACCGCACACCCACAAGGCATTACGTGGCGGCGGCGTCGCCATCCTGCCCCGTGACAACCTACGTGTCACGAAGCTGGACATCGGCGGCGCCGACGCCGCTGTCGAGTCACTCTGGATCTCTGTGACGGGCGCAGGTCGACGCTCTGTAGTCGTCGGCGCCCTCTACAGGCCACCCGGCGCGTCAGTCAGACGGGGTCTGGAGCTGATCGAGCAGCAACTTCAGGCAGCCATATCCACCAGCAAGCCAGTCGTCGCCATGGGCGACTACAACATCGACATGATGAACACCGAGAAGCCGGCATCCCGTGGACTACAGTCCATTATGAATGACCTGGGTCTGAGACAGCTGGTGGATCAACCCACCCACATCCACCCCCCACCACACATCTGTGTTTAACTAACTTGACTGATGTCCCAACATCGTCCTTAGTTCTCCCCGACGCCATCGCCCATCACCAGCCTATCCTGCTTCGGACACAGCTCAGTCGGCAGCGCCCCACGCGCCCAGCTCCTGTCACTTCACGGGCCTGGAGCCGCGTCGATTGGGACGCTATGTGCCTGACCCTGCTAATGGCCGACTGGGGACGGCTCCACGCCGCTGCGACTGCAGATGAAAAGCTCACCGCCTTCATGGCGGTTTGGAATGCTGCCGTCAACGGTCACTGCCCTCAGATCACGGTGACCCGACGACGCCCCGACTGTCCATGGCTTCGCAACAACCCGGAGGTTGCGGCGGCGATGGAGGACAGGGACGCCGCCCGAAAGGCATGGACCGAGAGCAGGACACCAGAGGCACGACTCAGGCATCAGCAGAGTCGCAACAGGCTGAAGAGCGTCATCATCCGCGCCAAACGGCAGTACCTGTGCGATTCCTTGACGACCGATCGACGCCAGTTCTGGAGCCGCATCAAAGCCTTCGCGTTCCGGCCGCCAGGTGGAGCCTCATCGGGAGCCGACGACGCCGCTGATCGCGCGGACGTATTCAAC
>JAXIVJ010017047.1:25000-27181 GCA_036785665.1 Chirona hameri | reverse complement strand
TGTCTGAGCTACTAGTGATTGCGTTCATGGCATGAGTCAGACGGAGGAGGGGGTTACTACATACTACTCAACCATGTTTGTTTGATTGTGGACGACGATGTGGGCCCTTTATGGAACACATTTTCAGCCCCCATCCCATTCCAGCCCATTCAGCCAGACCCAAACCCGTTCCAATCCAAATCCAAATCCAAATCCGAATTCATAATTGATTCCCACCCGTTATCCCCGATATACCCGATATCCCATTCCCACCCGTTTATCCCCGATATACCCGATATCCCCCATTCCCACCACGTTTATCCCCGATATACCCGATATCCCATTCCCACCCGTTTATCCCCGATATACCCGATATCCCATTCCCACCCGTTTATCCCCGATATACCCGATATCCCATTCCCACCCGTTTATCCCCGATATACCCGATATCCCATTCCCACCCGTTTATCCCCGATATACCCGATATCCCATTCCACCCGTTTATCCCCGATATACCCGATATCCCATTCCCACCCGTTTATCCCCGATATACCCGATATCCCATTCCCACCCGTTTATCCCCGATATACCCGATATCCCATTCCCACCCGTTTATCCCCGATATACCCGATATCCCATTCCCCACCCGTTTATCCCCGATATACCCGATATCCCCATTCCCACCCCGTTTATCCCCGATATAACCCGATATCCCATTCCCACCCGTTTATCCCCGATATACCCGATATCCCATTCCCACCCGTTTATCCCCGATATACCCGATATCCCATTCCCACCCGTTTCAGCATATTTCACTTTTTGTGGTGCTAAAAAATGATATGATCTGTCCCCAAACCCGTTCCAACCCGTTACATTTCCAAAAATGGCCCATTCCCACCCATTTCTATCCCGTTCCATGGGTTCCATGGGGATTCCCATTCCATGAAGGGCTTTATTGTGGACCCACTGCGCGTGTTAAAGCCGGCTGGCAAAAAAACCCTGGTGGCAAAACAAAATCCCTTCCGGCCAGTGACGGCTTGTCTTTTGGTGTTTTTTTTTGTTGTTGCCGTCACTGGCCGAAGGAGCGTCGTCACTAGCGGCAAGAGTGCCCGTCACTGGCCGGAGGAGTGCCATCACTGGCCATATGGGCGCCTTCACTAGCCGAAGGGGCGCTGTCACTGGGCCAGAGGGGCGCCGTGATTAGCCGGAGGGGCCACTACTGGTAATCCAACAGTGGCGTAGCCACAAACAACAACAAAAACTCGTGGGGCAGCCAGAGGTGGGCCATAGCCAGAGGTTTGGTGGGGCTAGCCCCATAGGACTAATGTGAAAAATCCTGCGAACTGGGGAGGGGGGGGGGGGAGCGAACTCTGGCCGGAGCGATCCTGGAGGAGCCCGGCTCACAGGCCCATGTTGGCGACGCCCCAGGTTAAAAGTACTTGGGTATAAAGGTTCGAACTATTGAAGCGGAGCTGCCTCGAAAGCCGGAAGAAGGTCTTGAGATCATGGTGTTTTAAACGGGTTCGCCACGGGCTGGGCTGGCCCTATGGGCCATGGGCCGGGCCTCAACTTTAAGGAAATCACTGGGCTCTGGACGGGCCTGGGCTGAGAATGTTGAAGTAATGCTCGCAAGCTCAGGTCACAGGCCCTTTTGCATAAAACTTACCATATACGTCGCCGGAAGTAAATCTGAGAAAATCAAAGAAAGAGCAGATTCTACGAAACTTCGTAATTTGTGTTTCACCAACTTCCTATTTCCTGTCTTAGATTGTACCGGATTCTAAGATATGACGTCATATCTAGAATAAGGCAGTGTCGCGGCCGCCACCCCCGCCGCCCCCTGTATCCGCCCCTGCAAGTCATGCAACATATGTTTAGGGTTACTTTACACGAATAATTCGATGGTGATAGTAATTTTACCGCCCGACTTCATTTAAGTGAAGTAAGTGTCAAACTCAGGTCAAGGCAGGTCAAATAAGGTCAAAATGTGAAATTGATAAATATAAATACAAAACATGTTTTGGACCAGTTTTGCCTCAGAAATGCATCGGTGACGTTAATTTGTTCGCAGCTGAGGTCTTTTGCATACAACCTACGCAACGGAAAAAAGTACAATTCCTCTTAGAATCGTAACTATTCTAAGACATGGTGTTTCACCAAGATCCTAAAAATAAAAAGAACGGCGATGAATTTACGCCGGTG
>JAXIVJ010017047.1:0-22500 GCA_036785665.1 Chirona hameri | reverse complement strand
GTGTGTGTGTGTGTGTGTGTGTGTGTGTGTGTGTGTGTGTGTGTGTGTGTGTGTGTGTGTGTGTGTGTGTGTGTGTGTGTGTGTGTGTGTGTGTGTGTGTGTGTGTGTGTGTGTGTGTGTGTGTGTGTGTGTGTGTGTGTGTGTGTGTGTGTGTGTGTGTGTGTGTGTGTGTGTGTGTGTGTGTGTGTGTGTGTGTGTGTGTGTGTGTGTGTGTGTGTGTGTGTGTGTGTGTGTGTGTGTGTGTGTGGTGTGTGTGTGTGTGTGTGTGTGTGTGTGTGTGTGTGTGTGGTGTGTGTGTGTGTGTGTGTGTGCGTGTTTGGGCATCAATTGTCCACATTATGTAAACAAAATACCTAGTCATCTCAGGTCAGGTCACCAGACCAGGTCACGTGACCCCACCTCCAAAAGAACTTGTGGTCGTACCACAGTCACAGTTTGTGGATGATCGGTTTTACACTTACAGGATTTCATAAAGTCATGTACATCTACAATTCGTTTGTCTTGGATTTTGTATATCAGCGACCTAAGGTCGGGTCAATTTTGTGACCTCCCCATTATAAGTCAATGGAGAAATATTCAAATCTTCCTATTCCAAGGATACACAGGACAATCTAATTCCTTCTGGATCATGTTATTATAGGCCATTCTTGATGATATAGGTGATATAGGTGCTAGCTCTTCGTTCCAGCAAGTTGGGCACCGCTGGAGCAGCTTCCGGGTGCCGATATCCGCGTCCTTAGCGTTCGCATCGCCTTTTTCGGAACTCGGCAGACTAGCTAGCTAAACATGCAGCCCGCTTGAAAGTTAATATTTTATGATGGGATTGGGCCCTGTGGCCAGCAATTACCGCCAAGGAGAGAGAGCCTCTGACAGACACTTAATGAAATTTATTTGCCAATTTTGAAAATTTGTATAAGCAATTGCGAAACTTGTGTCATGCCACGAAGCGGCGCGAAATTTTCCGAGTATTGACTGTGGATAGCTGGATTTTGACTGTTGCGAAGACAACTTTTACGATTTTAAGATAAATTGGGAACGCGCGGGGGGGGGGGGAGGAGGCATACTTGTATCGAATGCCCCCCTCCCCCCATAGATTCCTGTGGGAGGGGGAGTGCATTTTCCCCTGATGCCCCCCCCCCCCCCTGGATCCGCCAGTGTATGAGACCATGGGGCGGCATCTACTTATTGTCCGGTAGGGGCCTTTTCTCCTCCATGGGGCGGCATTTGCTTCTAAGGAAGCGCATTGTCCGACTTAGTGGGCGGCTGTTCTTCCCAATGGGCGGCGGGATTAGCTGCTTATGGACAATGAGCATTTGTCCAATTTAGAAGGCGCTTGTTTTACCCCGTGGGGCGGCATTTCCTTATTGTCCGGTATGGCGCATGTTCTGCTCTAAGGGGGCGGCATTTGCTTCTAGTGGCGCCATGCTCTTCCTAAGTCGCCATTTACTTCTAGGAGTGCTAATTGTCCGATTCCCAGGAGTGCGTGTCAGTGGCGTGCGCAGAAATTCACAAAGGACCAGGTCATTGCCATGAGGCCTGAGGGGCGCCATTCATATTAACGACAATTTTGCAGGGGATGGGGGCACCTCTCCTTCCGCACCGTGCGGGACAGCCCCGCCCCCCCCCCCCCGTCACTAGCCGGAGGGGCGTCGTCACTGCCTAGGGGCGCCGTCACGGGCGGAGAGGGGCAGTCACTAGACGGAGGGGCGCCGTCACTCGCCGGAGGGGCGCCGTCACTGACCTGATGGGCGCTGTCACTGGTCGGAAGGGGGCCGTCACTACCCGGAGGGGCGCCGTCACTCGCCGGAGGGGCGCCGTCACTGACCTGAGGGGCGCTGTCACTGGTCGGAAGGGCGCCGCCACTATCCGGAGGGGCGCCGTCACTGGCCGGAGGGGCGTCGTCACTGACCGGAGGGGGCGGTGTCACTAGCCGGAGTGGTGCCGTCACTGGCCGGAGGGGCGACGTCACGGTCCGGAGAGGGGCAGTCACTAGTCGAAGGGACGCCGTCACTCGCCGGAGTGGGCTCGGTCACTGGCGGGAGAGGCGCCGTCACTGTCCAGAGGGGCGCCGTCACTGTCCGGAGGGGCGCCGTCACTGTCCGGAGGGGTGCCGTCACTGGTCGGAGACCGGAGGGGCGCTGTCATTCGCCGGAGGGGCGCGGTCACTGACCGGAGGGGCGCCATCAATGGCCGGAGGGGCGCCGTCACTGGTCGGAGCCCGGAGGGGCACTGTCATTCGCCGGAGGGGCGTGGTCATTGGCCGTAGGGGCGCCATTACTGGCCGGAGGGGCGCCGTCACTGTCCGGAGGGGCTCCTTTACTGGCCGGAGGGGCGCCGTCACTTGTCGGAGGGGCGCCGTCACTGGTCGGAGGAGCGCCGTCACTGGTCGGAGGGGCGCCTTCACTGGCCGGAAGGGCGCCTTCACTGTCCGGAGGGGCGCCGTTACTGGCCGGAGGGGCGCCGTCACTGGTCGGAGGGGCGCCATCACTAGCCGGATGAGCGCCGTCACTAGCCGGAGGGGCTCCGTCACTAACCGGAGGGGCGCCGTCACTGGCCGGAGGGGCGCCGTCACTGATCGGAGGGGCGCCAGCTTTGCATGGGCGCCTCGGGTCCAAAGGACCAGGTCATGCCCTGAATGACCATATACTCTGTACGCCACTGGTGCCTGTCCTGTTTGTTTCCATACCTTTTTAAGTGTCTACCGCCTCAATCAAGTCATAGCAACTTATGGCCATACAACCCGATAACGGCAGACAGGTATGTAGGAGTGCCTTTCCATGCCCGTGTGACCTGACTACGTTAATTACCATAGAACTTAATACCAAGGATGGGCATTCATTCACGTTAGGTCGCACCACTGCCCGCTATTTTGTTTCCTTGCAGGACAGCCCGCCACCTGATGATTAGTGAAGTATGCCTCGGGATCCATCGGACAGATAGCAGAGCTAGTAACATCCGGTGGTATTCCGAGACTGACTATATTAACCCGCGCACTGCAGGGGGGGGGGGAGTTGATTTCCGCCCACCCCCCCCCCCCCCCCCCTCAGGTTTTTCAAAGATAGCGAAAAAAACGGCGGCGCGCAGCGCCGCCGGGTTTTCGCACACCTGTCAGGACATCAATTGCGCACACTTTGGAAGAAAAAAATAACCTCGGGTCATCTCAGGTCAGGTCACCAGACCAGGTCAAGTGACCCCACCTCCAATTTTTTTTGCAGTTGTGCCAAAGCCAGAGTTTCTCACCGATCAGTTTGAAACTTACAAGATGTCATGAGGGCATAAGTACTTACAATTTGTTTATCTCGGAATTTTGATATCGGTGACTTAAGGTCATGTCAATTTCGTAACCTCCCCATAATAAGTCAATGGGGAAATATACAAATGCTAAGGATATGCATGATATTAGTCCAATTACTTCTGGATCATGTTATTATAGGATATTCTTGATGATCCAAGTGTAAATTTTGTTCAGTGACCCCTATTGGGTCATTTGAGGTCATGCGAGGTCACCATCACTTTTTTTGTCAATAACTCCCGACATAATGAAGATAGAGAAGTGAAACAGACATGAATGTGTTTGTCTCGTCGAGACACGTCTTCCCATATGCAACATGCCCTACTTGGGTCACCACTTGACCTTGACCTGAGGTCAAATTTTAAGTTATTTTAAAAAAATCACCATGCACATTATTCAAAGCGCCTTGACAAGATAAACACAATGGCGTAAACAGTTTTTCGGTATCTTTATTACTAAAAAAGTTAATAGCGAAAAACGATTTAGCAAAAAAACGTCATTTTTTTCTTTCTTGACCTCTGGAGCCTTAAATATTGACCTGAGATTAAATTTGAGGACACCTAAGCGATTTCAAATTTCACTGGCTAGCGTTTGATTCTTTCGGTTTGTTTCTAACTAGCAAAGTTTCTGAAATATATGGGAATTTCTGGAGCGATATCCTAAAACAGGAAAAAAACGGAAAATTTGGCCTTTGATGACCTCTGGTGACCTCAATTTTGACCTGACATAAAATAATAATGAAATACTTTCGATAGAACATGTATCAAGCTATCAAATGCCGTTTTTTGCTTCTCGCTACGTAGCGTAGTTTTCGGGATCCCAGGGGGGGGCGGAAATCAACCCCCCTGCAGTTCGTGTTTGGCGCAAAGCCCCTGCAGTGCGCGGGCTAAGGTGTTAGTGGGACAAAAAAAAAGAAGCATAATTTGCATAACTATTTACATATCCTATGATGGTGAAGAAAATGTAGACAAAACAAGGATGCAGAATGTAAGATAAACAAGGGATTAAGTTGATTGATGATTTAATGATGATTTAATTATCATCCTCAAGGGAAAAGAGGATGATAATTAAATCAGGATAGCTCAAGGTGGGTGACTGCACAACAAGTTTAATACTATTTTGCATAGGTCACAACTCCCAAAACAAATTCCGAACTGGATGTCCCCCGTCCACGCCGCCTCGCGTTAATACGCACTTTCCCTCGCGGGGCGGCGCTCCCGCTGTGGCCCACCGACCGGGCGTGCGAAGCGCCGACCCACTGCACTGGTCCGGCGCCCAGCACCCCCGGCCGGCCGACCGGCCCCCGTAGAATATACTGAGGGCCGGTCTCAGGTGGCCCGGTTGCAGCGGGTGGGCCTACACTTAGCCTGCACTTAGCACACATCATATTTTGTATTTTGTTTTGTGTTTATTTTCTAAGACAACTTACTACTGTTTTTGTTGATTAAAATGAGATATTTCTATTTTATTTTCTATTAGTTTTTTTTTATAATTGTTTTGTTCTAAAAGTGTTTTTCTTTTGTTCTTTTATTTCTATTTAAAGAACACAGATCTTCTGAAGTGTTCCCGGCCAGCCCAAGTGACTCTCCGCCATTCATCAAGAGGGTCGGTATCCATCAAGCCTAGTCGTTGGGACGGCGTGAGGTTATGGGTGCCCAACAATTGACACGTCTTTATGATTAAGGCTATATCTGTGTTACCATTAAGGCTATATCTACTAATATGGGCTTTTCGGGTATATTTCTTCAGGCTCATTTTACTTTTGGGAACGTCCTCTAGATTGTGAAACCCTTCACAAATGGTCGAGTTCCATGCTTTTGGGGCTGTAAATGAGAAGGAAAAGACTCTAAAATTAGAGTGAGCAAAAGGAACAAAAAATGCTGAGGTGCTCTGGTAATGAATGGCCTGCTGATATGAAATAGGTTTGATAGGGAAGGAAGCAGTGCACCGTTAAGGAACGCTAGCATTATCATTACATTTTGTTCGATGACCAACTCAGGTTACTTCAAGATACCATATTTCATAAAGAGAGCATTAGAAGGGAACAGATATGGTTTACTGTCTATGATTCTCATAGCTATTTTTTGGAGTCTAACAATTCTGTTTATTCTGACCGCATAAGCATCGCCCCACACTACAGCACAATACGAGATGTGAGGAAGAACAAGCGTGTTATAGAGTAATATTAGCTCCTTGGGAGAAAGACTTGAACGCACGCGGCCCATCACACCGATATTTCTACTCAATATTAGGGATATATTGTTAATATGAGTATCCCATTTTATATTTTCATCTAGCCTGACTGTCCCCTAGCCTGACCCCTAAGTACCTGACTGCAAATTGCCTCTTAATCTTTACATTATTAAGGACAATATTGATATCCCGTTGAATCGCAAAAAAACAATATATCTGATAGAATGTTTTTGAGGAATTCAAGGATTCAAGGATTCTTGATTACTTGAAAACCAAGCAGTCAATTTAGGGATGAAGGTGTTCATTTTTGCTTGAAGATGCTCATAACTATCACCTTCAATGATGATAGCAGTACCATCTGCGAACTGAAAAAAACTTTACTTCATTAGAAATGTTTACAAGGTCATTTATAAAGAGAAGAAAGAAGAAAGGACCAAGGATTGAACCCTGTGGGACCCCAAGCTTAATTTCCCTATACTCTGAAATATACCCATTAATTTATATTCGCTGTCTTCTATTCATGAAATAAGATTTAATAATACTAAGCATGCCCCCCCCCCTCCCCCGTATTCCCATTAAGTGCAACTTATTAATAAAATGGTTATATTCACTGTATCGAAAGCTTTTTTTAGGTCCAAGAACAGGCCAAGCACCTTGCCCTCGTTTTCAAGTGTCCTCGTGACTTCTTCAACGATAAGAGTTACCGGCATATATGTCCCACGTTTCTTTCTAAATCCGAATTGATAATCACTAACGATATTATTGGTTTCAAGAAAGGAAATTAAGCTAATGTGCAAGAGTTTTTCAAGTATTTTAGAGAATACAGGTAGTGGAGAAATTGGGCGATAATTGGTAAACTTATTCTTATCACCTGACTTAAAGATTGGTACAACAAGTGCAATTTTTAAGCGATCAGGAAAGGTCGCAGTTTGCAGACAAAGATTACAGAAGTAGGTAAGATGATGAAGGCAACTTGTATAGGTTCTCAAAATGATATTGGTACTAATCTTATCTATCCCACCTCCCACAGGGTTCAAGGATTTTATAATATTCTCAATTTGATTCGAATTAGTAGCAAGAGGTTGATCAAAAACAGAATAGTCAATGTCTTTAAGGTAAGCCATTGGGCAACTATCAGAAGTGGGCATATTGTCTTCCAATATTTGTCCCACTGACACAAAAAAGTCATTGAAACCATTTGCTATATCCTTATTTAAGTACGTTTTATTATCATCATCAACAAATGCATTTGGGAGATTGGCTGACGACTTATTGGAGTTAAGTGCTTCTTTGAGCACCCCCCAGGTTTTTTTCTTCCATTACCTCTATTATCATGAAATGATTTCTGAAAATATAATCTTTTTGCCCCTCTTAACACATTGGCAAGCATATTTCTATAACGTTTGTATTCATTTCCATTTAGCAAACTAGGACTTCTAATAAACTTTCTGTACATTTTATTCTTTCGATTAATTGAACATAAAATGCTGGGGGTATTCCAAGGTTTCATATGAGTCTTCCTACGGCTTGGTTTATATGTTTTTGAAAAGTTATTGATACCTTGGGTGAAAGTATCTAGCAAAAGGTCGCATGCTAAGTTTGGATCTGTAATATATTGAAAATTTGCAAGCTGAACTTCAATGAAATCATTTAATTCTCTGAATTTGCTGGTATCAAGACTTTCTTCCTCTCTGCCTTATGATGACCGCACTGACTAAATGAAAACGAGGCGAATACACGGAAATGATCAGATAAGTCATGCATAATCACACCAGATGATTTCACATATTTGTGATCATTTATGAATATATTGTCTAGCAAAGAGGAGTGTTCTCGATCAATCCTAGTTGCCTTAGAAATAAGTGAAATATATCCATAAGAGTAGAAAAGATTATGGAAGGATAGCACCTGTTTATCTTGATATTGTTTTAATAGATTATAGTTAAATTCACCTGCCAGGACAACCAGCTTGTTCTCCTCATCTAACTTGGCTAGAGTTTCCTCAAGATAAGTCATGAAAGGCATATGTGGAGAATTCGGAGGCCTATAAAGACCCCCTAACTACCATGCTTCTAGTAAAATTACTACTTTTAATTTGAACTTCAACAAATGTATTTTCTCTCTTCAAAGCAATGTCATCTCGCCTCTTGACAGGGAGACTGTCGTGGACATATATTGCTGTCCCTCCTCCCTCTCGCCCTTCTCTACATGAGGCAAAACGGTTATATCTTTCTAAATTATAGTATTTCAGTATTTTTGGTTTTAACCATGTCTCAGAAATACATATCACAGACCAAGCAATACCAGAGCTTTGGAGGAAGGTTTGAAAATCATCCATTTTATTTTTCAAGGATCATGTCATGTGTCATGTCATGTGATTCATGTGAAAGATATTAAATCCTTTATCCACATTTATTTCATCTGGTATTGTGTAATACTTACATTAATTATGAATGTGTTCTACTTGCGTAACTGATTCACCTATGTTATCGTGCTGTTGATTTGATATGGGGTCTACACTCACAAAAAAACAATACCTGCGCAGGGTGTCAACACCCCTAGCCCGTGTGATGCCCACACAACCTAAAATACGTCGCCTGGAAGGTGTTTTGTTTAGCACTCAGGGATGTGTACCGGAACAACCGTGATCGCCGCTGCATGGGGTGTATAGGTTTAACGGAACACCCTTGATAAGCGCTGCATGGGGTGTCGAGGTGTCGCAATACTCACGCGGGGGGTGTCGATTGACTCCTCAGCCGGGAGTATTGCAGGAGTTCGTTCACCACTGGGAGAGGTGTAACGGTCGCCGCTGTTTGGGGTGTCGTAACGTAGACGCATGGCGGGCGGCGGCCGCCGCCGGGCGCCGGCTCAGAGACGTGTTGCAACTCGCAAGACTCATGCCAATCTGAGCACTGTGACCTGACTGACCACTCGCGCCAACCTTCCCAATCTGAGCAACTACAAATTAGTACATTTCCGTGCAAAACCATTGTATTAACAAAACCGTAAATTATTGTAAACAGATCCATGTATCAACATCAGCATCACAAATCAGCTTAATCAAGCATACTCATAAATCATCATAGTTACTATGGATCAACCAGTCAGCTACGTATATTCATATGTTTATGGAAGCTTGGTCGGTGCAGCTCCGACCGGATAAGCAATACAATTGGTTGTGACGGGAGGGCACGAAACATATAGACGCTATCATACCTAATGTTTATCGATCACAAATTCACAACTAACTACATTTCTAAGATCAAAAGAACGCAAGAAAGAACGCACTCACAACTCACAATTAGGTACTTATAACTCCGATCACAACAGCACGATTGACAGCCTTTCGCAACTCAACGGCAACTTGAACACTGACAACGGTCGACGCACGCACCCTGAACAACCTGACGCGGCCAATTCCGCGCCGCAACTGGGCGGGCGCGACAGCGCGGCCGGCCGGCAGTGATGTGCGCGCGCAGCCAACGCCGCGCCGCCGTCTGCGTGCGTCTACGTCACGACACCCCAAGCAGCGGCGACCGTCACACCTCTCCCAGTGGTGAACGAACTCCTGCAATACGCCCGGCTGAGGCGTCAATCGGCACCCCCGCATGAGTATTGCGACACCTCGACACCCCATGCAGCGGTGACGTTACGCTCTCCCAGTGGTGAACGAACTCCCGCAATACGCCCGGCTGAGGCGTCAATCGACATCCCCCGCATGAGTATTGCGACACCTCGACACCCCATGCAGCGGTGACGAACACACAATGCGATGGTGGCCGACACTGACACACCACGCAGGTGTCTGACATGGGTGTAGATATCGAAACACCAACAATGACACCCCATGCATGAGTAAATTTCCAAATTAACCCCTGTGGCAGGAGTTGACACCCGGGTCGTGTGTAGCGATTTTGTGAGTGTATATTGCTATAGTTGTCTTCAAGAGTCAATGTGTGGGCTGTGTTAGTATTTGTTTTTTAAGTCATGCTGTGATTAATGTGTGCTGCTGAACAGCCCACCACTCATCATAAAGAGCTAGAAACATGACAAATAGTAAGCTACAGAAGAAAAAAGGTAACATAAACTGAGCTAAAGATAGTGCAATGGCAATGGGTAACATGTAGGTAAGGGACTTAATTAACCATCAATAGAAAGTACTATTTATAATCATAATCATCTTCAAAATGTGATTCAAAGCCAAGGAAATCACTTCCTTGAGGACATATCTACCAATCTATCACTCTATCAGGGACCATAAGATAATAGGATATAACAATGGTCCAGGTCAGTTTGTATGGAAAATATAGCAAAAACTGTATTAACTTTTTTATAAAAAGGACAAATTTGTCATAACTTACAGAGAGTTGAAGATCCTATTACACACGGCTCTCATAACACATGTCAGAGGCAAAGAAGCAGATGACCCAGTATAACTGACAGTCACATGAGTAGGTATATTATTTAGTTTTATTCCTGTTTGGTAAAATGACTTGAAGGAATTGCATGCACTTACAGGCTTATGGCACCTAATCTTAACACCTGTTTATTATAGCAAAATACCAGTATCAGGCAGAGACTGGCCTAGCCACAAGCCAGCCAGGGGAGGCCCGATGAGCTTTCCATATCATAAGTTACCGAATCAGAAGCAACTGTAGATGTAGCACATGTGTAGGAGGCCGCCGGTGTTGGCGGTGCTAATTGCACACAAAAATGGATCGGGGGGGGGGGGGGCGCCTTCGGCGCCCGTCAAAAACGGTACGGACATTCCGTCCTGTCCTTATAGGTGGTTGCGCCCCTGTCAGGAACAAGTGAGCATTGGTCATTTGTTGAGCTTTGCTGATATTTTTGCCGAAAAGGTCAAGTCAAGCCCTGCATTTGACTCTGTCCGCGTACATCGGCCCTCAGTCCATGTACGACGGCCTTCAGTCCGTGTACGGTGACCTTCAGTCCGTGTACGGTGACCTTCAGTCCGTGTACGGAAGCCGTCCGTGTACGTCAGTCTGTCCGTGTACAGTCCGTGTACGTCAATACATGTATGGTGGCCTTCAGTCCGCGTACGGCAGCCCTCATTCCGTGTACGGCGGCCCTCAGTCCGTGTACGGCGGCCCTCAGTCCCTCATTCCGTGTACGAGGTCCCTAAGTCCGTGTAAGGGGTCCCTCAATCCGTGTACGGCAGCCCGCAGTCCGTATATGGCAGCCCTCAGTCAGTGTACGGGTCCCTCAATCCGTGTACGAGGTCTCTCAGTCCGTGTACAGGGTCCCTCAGTCCGTGTACATCGGCCCTCAGTCCTTCAGTCCGTGTACGGCGGCCCTCAGTCCGTGGTCCCTCAGTCCGTGTACGGAAGCCCTCAGTCCTTCAGTCCGTGTACGGCGGCCCTCAGTCCTTCAGTCCGTGTACGGCGGCCTTCAGTCCTTCAGTCCGTGTACGGCGGCCCTCAGTCCGTGTACGGGGCGGCCTTCAGTCCGTGTACGGCGGCCCTCAGTCCGTGTTCGGCGGCCCTCAGCTCGTGTTCGGCGCAGGTGCGGACTGCGGGCTCGCTGTCGCTGTCCGCAGTCTCGCTGTCGCTGTCTCAGCGGTCGGAGCGACGGTCAGTCTGTTGCTGCCGGCGCTCCGGTCAGGCAAGGAGCCGCACCGGCCGCGGTGACGGTGACGGTGACGGTGACGGTGACGGTGACGGTGACGGTGACGGTGACGGTGACGGTGACGGTGACGGTGACGGTGACGGTGACGGTGACGGTGACGGTGTTGCGGTTGTCAGTTTCAGCGTGAGGTCAGACCCGGTACTGGCTGATATGTCCGGCGATGGCCGAGTTGAAGTGTGCGTCAAGCTCAGGCGTTGAGCAAGTTTACTCTCGGTCGTGTGTTGTTCGGATTGCGTGTCGATATTGTCAGTTGTACAGGACGTCGGTGAATGGTGAGGTTTGGAACGGTGCACTACTTGATTAATGTCAAAATCCTACAACACTTTGAGCTTCTTCGCCGTCACCTGATACAACTTCTGGCTAATTGTGAGATGCAGGACCACAGGACGCACGGTAATGATACTGTTATACAAGTATGCATTCACTGGCCGATCCAGAATGACATACAAGGTGGTTTGGGGTGGACACATCCCAGAAAGTCCGAAACAATCACAACAACTCATTGAGTTTCGCTTACTTGTACATTAAGAACTGATTTAAAACAAACTATCCTATGTACAAGTTTTGTATCCTTAGAATCAGTAAATGTTAGTCTTTGGCCGAGTTTATTTGTTTGTGTAACAGACCCCTTACTGCCGGACTCCACTGCACGCTTTTGCAATTTATCACTTCGCTTTTACGTTTTATCATGTCGACTTTGCGTTTTCTCACGTTCATAAAAATGTTAACTACGTGTTAATATACAGTGCAGGCTCCACTGAACGAAATGACAAAGTGAATAAATGGAAAAGTGCGTAATCGGTACAGTAAACCTCAAAATCGAAACTGAAAGTGAAAAAGTGTAACCAGAAAACGTCTAATCAACACGCAAAAACGAAAAAATGAGAAAGATAAAAACGAGAAAATGTTTGATCAGTTGAAAGTTTTTGCACTTTTGAAGTTTGCTGTGCTCATCATGCCACCTTGCAAGTGATTTGTGGCTGTGTTTCAAGCGAATATTTGCAAAGAAGCGATTTGCCGTATTTAAACTACTCCTGCCACCTTGTGTTTGAAAAGAAAGCTGAGCTTCTTCACTCGCCGCTGTGTAATGTAAACAAAACATTCCGATGGCCATCTTTGCGTGTGTCGGGCGGTTGGTTCCGTTGTGGCAGTGTCAAGCGGTTTCAAGTTGTGTGTGTTTCAAGTGGTTTCATCTTGATTTCATGAATGTTAGAAGTTCAAGTCACAAGTGGGAGGAAGCTAGGGAATTTAAAAGTGATCTGTGTTTGCCTAATATCCATGCAATGGGCTGTGGACAGTGGAGAGGTAAGAGGTTGCTTGTGAAGGAACAAATTGAAGCCCGCGGTTTAGCCAGCGTGCAAATCATCAGTGGAGTCGCTTTGACTCTCTTACGATGCATACCTACCTATTCGTGTGATTGTTGGAATCTAACCGAGCTCTGCCGTACACACAACAGGTGTTTACCATGATCATATATTGATATATACCTATTCAATTAAGCTTTGTGCGCAGCGGAACAACGATTGTTGGCGTTTTGGATGCAAGTTTTCCCTGGGAAATTACATCCGTTTGTGCTTCGCCTCGTCTTTTATTAGATAAAAATGTGATACGGCGAAAAAAGCCGCCTGACAGGGCTTGGAACCCGTAATTTTCTTCGGATAATCTTCGGATGACTATATCATTTTGATCAGCGCCTACAACCTCTCGGCCACCGTTGCGAAAGGTACCGGCGTGGGAAATAAGCAGTATACACTGAGAAACAGAAAAGCCCATGAGAAAGTCTCCGAGGCATTTAAAACGACTTTGCAAAGAGCCACCCTTTTTGAGACCATTTAATTTTTAGTTTGGCTTGAGCGAAACCGCGCATCATCTTTGGTCTCTTGTGAGATAATTCACTTCACCTCAATGGCTTCTTCGGAAACCGTGCATGAGCCTGCCCAGAAACCACCAGCACATCTTCGCAAAGAAGCTCACTCCTCAGAGACCTTTTCGAACAAAAAACGGTATCCGTAAGTAAATATTTTGCGGCCCCGTAGACCATATAATGTCCTCATGGTCTCTTCAAAGATAACGCGTCGGTTTCAACTCTTGGCACTTTCCGGTCGAGATGCTTCCAGTATCTTTTACGAGACCTATATAGAGGTTCTAAATGTACGTGTTTTGTCTCCGCACGCCTATCTTTATCTCTCCTGATGCTTCTGATAATCTCTCATTCCATGTACTTTCTCCAACGAGACCATCTCGTGCTCTCTGTCGAGGAAATGAGGTGGCATGACACAAGACCACCTATACGACTCGTGGATGATAGATTCCACCAGTTCCCATACATAAATGTTAAAAATGTAACAATGTATTCAACAAGAACAAAACACAAACATTACTAGCAGAGATCACGCAACGTACTCGGCTGCCCCCTCGGCTGCACCCCCCTCACGCAACGTACTCGGCTGCACCACCTCACACAACGTACTCGGCTGTACCCCCCTCACGCAACGTACTCGGCTGCACCCCGTCACGCAACGTACTCGGCTGCCTCCAGCGTCGTTGCCGCCCGCACTATCACTCGGCTGCCCCTCGGCTGCCTCCAGCGTCTTTGCCGCCCGCACTATCACTCGGCTGCCTCCAGCGTCTTTGCCGCCCGCACCATCACTCGGCTGCCCCCTCGGCTGCCTCCAGCGTCTTTGCCGCCCGCACTATCACTCGGCTGCCCCCAGGGCCTTTGTCGCCCGCCAAACAGCGCGTGGCAGCGTCGCCGTTTCGCGGATGTCCAGCGCGAAGTGCTGTAAGAAGAAGTATGGTGGGCGGCGGGCGTTATGACGCACTCTTTAGGCGAAGACTACATGGGCAATGGCCCACAAGAGCAGGGCGCTGGCGAGACTGCCAGCTTCTTTCACTGCCGACTTTCAGCTCCTCCACAGTCACACAGTACGAGTTGCCAGTGGCCGGCTCCATTCTCGGCTGCTCCGCTGTCTCCCCCACCAGAGACGAAAGGTCGCTGCCGAGTAGATCGATGACAGCCTCTATGGCCTCGTCATCTGAAAAGTAGAGTTGTGGCGTTATTCACACGAAAAAAGCAGCGTCGCCGTTTTTGGCACAGGTGTTGGGGCATCTATTACCCACATTTTGTGAGAAAAAATACTCCGGGTCATCTCAGTTCAGGTCACCAGACCAGGTCACGTGACCCCACCACCAAAAAAGTTTGCTGTCGTACCACAGCCAACGTTTTTGACCCATCGGTTTCAAACTTACTGGGTGTCATAGGGTTACGAGTATCTATAATTTGTATCTCGGATTTTTGATATCGGTGACCTGGGGTCGGGTCAATCTCGTAACCTCCCCATGATAAGTAAATGGGGAAATATTCAAATGCTTCCTCTTCCGAAGATATGAATATGACCTACTTGGGTCACCGCTTCACCTTGACCAGAGTTAAAGAAAAAATCGACGCGCCTTGACAATACAAACACGATGGCGTCAACAGTATTTCTTTATCTTCATTAGATAAGAAGTTATTTGCGATTTTGTTTTGCCACAAACAGCCCTTTTTGACCATTTATGACCTCTGGAGCCTTAACCCGGCAGTCACTGGGGTATATTCTGTAACACGACTCACTGGGGGGGGGGGCTTAGCCCCCCCCCTGGTATCTTCAGAACCAATGATCGCAGCGGACGCGCAAGGCGGTATTCGAAAGCGCTCAATGAGATAAACCTTACACTTACAAAAAAATTGTAAGTGTGCACACTTACAAATTTCAAATTAAGGTCACATGTCAGGTCACGGTCAAGTCAAACGTCAAAATCGAAGTATTTGAGTTTATGGACAATACTTGCCATCCATGGCCTTTGATTGCGCCTATGATCACACAAAGTGCTGTCAAAGGTATGATACATATCCCACATGAGCTAAAGTGAGATTGTTGGAAAAGATCAAGGTCAACGTCAGGTCACAAAAGGTCACTACACACAAATCATCTACGAAAGTCATGCAGCACATGTTTTATGGATGCTTTAACGCGTAGAATTCGATAGTGATAGTCATTTTACTACCTGACTTCATTTACGTGAAGTTTAAGTGTGAAGTTAAGAAGATTAGGTGTCAAGTTCAGGTCAAGTTCAGGTCACTGAAGGTCAAAATTTTGAAATTGATAAATATAAATGAAGAAAGCATGTTCCTATATCAGTTGTATCTAAAAAAAAAATACAGTGCTGGCATTTATTTGTCTGTATCTGGTCAATAAAAGCCAAAAAACGCAATTAAAAAATATGACGTCATGATCTACCCATACTTTATATGCCATGTCAGTCAACAAAATGATATCATTCTGAAATTTGGTATGTTAGTTGCCCATATGTCGTTATCTGACATGTACTCAGTTTTTTTTTATAAAAAATATCTTTGAAGAATTTGATTTTGTGGGCATTAATTTTTTTTTTGAATTTTTGTTGGGTCAAAAAACAAAATTTAGAAATGTCGAGATAGCTGGTTTGTAGCCCTTGCAATTATCCTACCTTTTAGCGTTTTTTCGATTGCATTTTGCTTCAAATGTGGCATTTGTACGCTTGGCAAAGTTTAGCTGATTTTTGTGTCAAAATCGTGTTTAGTGACGTCACCAAATTCAACTATATCTCAAACAATTCTGACGAAATTGCTTCATTTTCGCACAAAAGATGTAAAAATGTTGCCCAGAAAGGTACTGAAGTTTGGCGTCCGATATCTGCATTAGTTGTTGAGATATTCCCAATATTCCAAGGGGGGGGGGGCTAAAAAAAGCCCCCCCACCAAGTGACTCGCGGGTTAACTATTGGATCTAGAGCTAAAGTTGATGGGTGAGAACCAGTGCGGATTGCATTTTTAATGGCTATCGATTGGCGTTTTCCGTTTGTTTCTAGCTAGTTCCAGATATTTTTGGGTTTCTGGATCGAAGTCCAAAACTGGGAAATTTTACCTTTGATGACTTCTGGTGACCTCAATTTTGACCTGAGCGAAAAATATCCTGAAATGGTTTCTCAATTGTTTTTTAGGAGCTTTCGAATAGTAATTTTTTTCGTTGTGGTCTACGTCTCATAGAAACAGAGTTAGAAGAGGGGTCGACCCCCCCCCCCCCTCCCCGGCCACGGCGAAGGTGGTGCCGAGCACGCACCGGCACGGCACACGTCGCATTCGGACTGATAATTTGTGCGACATGGGGAAATGATATCTGCAGTACAATACGCATGTAAGAGATTTCAAGACCAGGAGCTGAATCTTATCACTGCGCTGTGCACTACCTGTGGTGCCTTCGCCATTCTGCCCTTCATGTTTTCGACGAAGTTTGAAGGCGAAGTTGCGATGTCCGCCTGCTTGCCGCCTGCCTTGCCCGTTATCCGGAGAAATTCATCCCAAATCTGAAATAACAAGCGTAGCAGTTGGCACCATACCATAACAAACACCTCCCCGTCACATGCTCACGCATTCACACTGACAAACACACATAAATACGTGGAGGCGAGGGGGGGAAGAGGAGAGCCGAGAGACGAGAGGAGAGGAGGATGTGGAGAGGAGGAGGAGGAGAGAGGAGAGGATAGGGAGGAGAGGAGAGGAGAGGAGAGGAGAGGAGAGGAGAGGAGAGGAGAGGAAGGAGAGGAGAGGAGAGGAGAGGAGAGAGGGGAGAGAGGAGAGAGAGGAGAGAGAGGAGAGAGAGGAGAGAGAGGAGAGGAGAGGAGAGGAGAGGAGAGAGGAGAGAGAGAGAGAGGAGAGAGGAGAGAGAGGTGAGAGGGGAGAGAGGGGAGAGGGGAGAGAGAGAGAGAGTGGAGAGAGAGGAGAGAGAGGAGGAGAAGGAAGAGAGAGGAGAGAGAGGAGAGAGAGGAGAGAGAGGAGAGAGAGGAGAGAGAGGAGAGAGAGAGAGAGAGGAGAGATGAGAGAGAGGAGAGAGGAGAGAGGAGAGAAGAGAGAGAGGAGAGAGAGAGGAAGAGAGAGGAGAGAGGAGGAGAGAGAGGAGAGAGAGGAGAGAGGAGAGAGGGAGGAGAGAGGACGAGAGAGAGAGGAGTAGAGGAGAGAGAGGAAGAAGGAAGAGAGGGAGAGAGGAGAGAGGAGAGGAGAGAGCAGATGAGCGAGAAGGACAGAGAGAGGAGAGAGGATGAGAGGAGAGAGATGAGAGAGGAGAGGGAGAGAGGAGAGAGAGGAGAGAGAGGAGAGAGAGGGAGAGAGAGGAGAGAGAGAGGATAGAGAGGAGTGTGAGAGGAGAGAGGAGAGAGAGGAGAGAGGGAGAGAGGGGGAGAGAGGAGAGAGAGAGGGGAGAGCAGGTGTGAGTAGTGAGTGGGGGAGAGAGGGAGAGAGGGGAGGGAGATGGGAGTGAGGGGGGAGAGGGAGGGGGGGAGAGAGAGGAGAGAGAGGACGGAAGTAGAGAGGAGAGAGAGGAGATGAGTGAGAGGAGAGAGGAGAGAGAGTAAGAGAGAAAGAGAGAAGAGAGGACAGAGAGAGGAGAGAGGTAGAGAGGAGAGGAAGAGAGCGGAGAGGGAGAGAGGAGATGAGAGGATGAGAGAGAGAGCGAGAAGAGGTAGAGAGGAGACGAGAGGAGAGCGAGGAGAGGAGAGGAGAGAGAGGAGAGAGAGTGGAGAGATAGTGAGAAGAGGGACGAGAGGAGGAAGGTGAGAGGAGAGAGAGGAGAGATAGGAGAGAGACGGAGAGAGATGAGAGGAGAAGAGGAGAAAAGAGAGAGAGGAACAGAGAGAGACGAGAGAGGAAGAGTTGAGAGAGAGAGAGAGAGAGAGAGAGGATGAAGAGCGGAGATAGGAGAGATGGGGAGAGGGGGGGGGGAGGAGAGTGGAGAGAGTGGAGAGAGAGGAGAGAGTAGGAGAGAGAGGAGAGAGAGGAGAGGAGGGAGGAGAGAGGAGAGGAGAGAGGAGATGATGCTAGAGAGGAGAGAGAGGAGATAGGAGAGAGAGAGAGAGGAGAGAGGAAAGAGGAGAGGTAGAGGGAGAGAGGGAGTGATGAGAGGGAGGAGAGAGAGGATGAGGAGATTAGGAGAGAGAGGAGAGGAGAGAGAGAAGGAGAGAGGAGAGGAGAGAGTCGGATGACTGAGAGAGAGAGAGGAGAGAGGAGAGGAGAGGACAGAGGAGAAGAGGAGAGAGAGGAGAGAAGAGGAGAGAGAGAGTAGGAGAAAGGAGGAGGAGAGAGGAGAGAGGAGAGAGGGGGGAAGGAGAAGGAGGATAGGAGTCGTGAGACCGTCCCGCGGAGCTCTTGCTGCGCGCAAATGATCACAATGCGGCTGCGACTTACCTAGCATGATTTAAAGAACGCGCAGGACCTTCCCACACGCAACCAACCTCTTTACCCCACCTCCTGACTTGTCAATGATTCTATATTTTGTCATGAATCGATTCAACAGTGATTCCACCGCGACGCCAATAATCTGAATGATTCATCCCTGCCCATTCAATCACTACACCATTACCAATAATTGCAAACGATGCCACATCCTAGTGAATCCACCAGTCGATCCCACCCTTCACCCTAATGCAATGATCACATCTCTAATCAATCACCTCACACCACCCTTAATGGGAAGCTGGCGACTCCTTATGTCTAACTCCTTTGTATTTGACTGTGTGCGACTCTAAGATTGTATGAGCGTGATAGGAAGGTCATGCTCTACCTGTGTTGCCCATTTTCAGGCACATAAGAATAGTCCTGCTGTTTTGACCTTAAACCTATCTGAACTGCTCTCTACAACTCCTTTGATTTGTGTGAATGTTGCGACTCTAAGATTTTACCAGAATGAATCACTAGTTCGTGAATCTATCTGTGTACCAATATGAAGCCAATCAAAATAGTCCGCGAATGTATTTCCGAATGTGAAATGTGAATTGTGAGCCAATGGACACTGCGTGTTGTTTATTTTGATTATAAAATGATATTTATAATATTTATTATAAATTGCGAATTCCAAGTTCCAAAAGCATTAGTGACTTTAACGTTTCACTTTTTAAAGCGAATAGAACATTTATTTTGATTTTGCATTAGGTATTATTTTTATAAAGCATGATGTGGAATAAAGTCGGCGCCGTATGCCTCAGTGATATTTGGGGACATGCGGAGGTCATGCAAATGTTTGTTTATGATTTAGTTTTTGATATGAATAGCCTAGAATTAGGTATAGGTGGGTACCTATTGATCATTTTTTCGTAGTGAAAAAGGTTGTGCGTGTACATGTGTGGTTTAATGAACCAAAGATATGAGTTAGTTACCTTTTCTAACGTATTATTAGGAGTGTATCCCTACCCCTACCCCTACCCCTGTTCCAAGGTAATCACCTAGATTCGGGCTGATGGAAAACAGATGGTCTTTGTACCCACTGGAGTGGACACAAGCCTCGCTTCCTCTTTACGCATAGATGAAATTACAGGCTACAGTCTCCAGGACACAGAGCTCATATAATTGGCCCTTAAGTGCTAGGTTCTGTCACAGGGGCACAGATGAATGCTGGCCCCGCTGGCATATTTGTGGACAGTTTATGCTGTCTCGACTAAAAATAATGATTCTTTGAGCAATGATGATTCAATCAAGCCTTATTTTCTCTCTGTATGAATGATTCAATCAGTGACTCACAACAGGTTGCGCATGAGGTGGATCGATTCATGAGTCATCACATTTGAAATAAGAATGTTTCACATCAAAAGTAGTCTCGATTCACATTGAATCGTTGACAAGTCTGCACACATCTAGTTACATTTTTAATTGTCTCAGTACGGGGACAAATTAGCATCAAAATTGTGATAAGACGAGTCACAGTTCCAAAACTGCAACTGTCCGTTTTGCTAAAAGCATTAATGCCTGATCACTACACAATGAGTGGAACCACGTAAACGAGTACCTCGGCTCTGGAGAACAATCCCATCCGAACTTCATCCCTGACGCGGCGAGCGGCAGCCGGGCAGTGGACGATCATCCGCCCTGCGCTCGACAAACGTCAGGCTCCTTCAGAGCCTCCACGTCCCGCGGAGCAGAGAGGTGCCTGTTGAGCGAGCTGGCGGCAGGTCACCAGACGATTGATGGCTGTTCCGTTGAAGGAAGATAGTGTGCCGTGTCTCGCCCTCACCTGGCTAGCAGTCCCTCCTTTCTTATGCCCGCCACGGCGTCTCGGCACGCGAAGAAAGCGCATTATTTTTCGCAATGACCTTTAACACTACACGGGTCAGCTGATGTATTGCACACCGTCAAGCTAATTATACAAATGACATAACGGCTTGGGTCGCGTATTGAACCTGACCCTGACCTATTGGCTACAAGCGGTAGGTTAGGCCGCCAATTGCACTTAATAGGCTATACGAGCGGGAGGGTAGGATAGCACTCGATCATGACTTAATGGGGTCGTAGGTATTGCAATATGTTTCCCTGCTACTTAATCTTTTGCAATATGTGCCAAACATTTTTATGAACAATCAACAATCATTTTGAAAAAAAGTCATTGACATCAGCAGTTAAGCTTGGCACCGCCGGCCGGTGCCAAGCAAAACTACAGCGACCTAATTAGCGTCGGCGATTTGTTTACAAGTGCCCCTTCAACTAACGTTTGAAACATATTGATGCAAAAGCGCAGATGTTGCGCTTTCCACAGTAGAGGGAAAATACCGATCATTAATTTTGCCAAAATCAACTTTGATTAGGGATAGTTTTTATTTATATTCTTAAATTTAGATCACACATTTTAATACATAACGGTAGCCCAAATAAGTTGTTGCTAACAAAATCCAAAAGTGATATCTCCCTTTAATCCAGTTTCAAAGTTTAACCCTTTTATGACCTGACCTGACTTTATGAACTATGTCATGGTCGTGAAAATGGCTCCTATTAGTCCTCGGCGAGCATTGTGTGGGTTTAGGCTTTGGATGGAAAGTATGACCCAGAATACAATTTAATCTCAAAGCTTACTATTTGACACGACTCACGACTGTGACATGACATGGAGACTTTATTTTGAAAATGTTTGATTACCGCCTTGGCGCGTCTCGTGCTGCGGTTTACTGTTCAGAGAATAACGAGTGGGCTTAATCTCCTCCCCGATTGAATGGCGAAACCCAGCGGGGCACAGGTCACATATTCTTTATGGAGGCTTCGAAAAAACAAGATTAGTTCCCCCCCCCCCAAAGGCCCTTACTTGGCAAACGCCATGGCCGAGCCTGCTGGGCTGGAAGCTGCGCCGAAATTCTGACACACATCGGTTACGCTAGACCGAGGGTAGCTACTAGCTAGACAACTAGACAACAGTAGACTAGGCAGCGCTTGACGCTGCTCCGAAATTGTGTGGGCCTAAAGTCGGTCCTAGGCCTACAATACCTTGTATTTGTAGGCCCACAATTGGTCAATTGCGCTGAAAGTTGTGCCAACTTTTGCCATTGGTGATTCCCTTTTTAGATGGCGCTGATCCAAATTTTGGCGCAATCAGTGATTTACCGCTTGGATGCTGCACCAAAATGTTGAGGCACAATTCAGTGATTTGACGCTGGACACTGCACAAAATTCCTGCGCAATACGAGTTACACTGAACATGTCGACATAGCATGTCTTTTGTCCGTCTGGCTCTCTACACTGATTTATGACCCACTTTTGCCTACCCCCTGCCCGACAAGATCTACTGTCGAACCCTGCCACGTTCGGTAACGGTGGGGCTCGCTCACCGACGCGGCCGGGAAATCAAATATAAGGTTCAAGGTTACTATCACTGTGAACACACCCACCCTTTACCATTTTATTTTACACACCCTCCCCCCTCCCCAACTTTTACCCGCTACTTTGACATTTTTTGGTCTAGAGTCATAGGAAGCTTTATGACGTCACCAGATATGAAGCGAATCTTAGGCCGCCCCGATCTAAATACCATACGAGCGGTAGGCCGAACTCGATCGAAATTAATGAAACTAACCTATCTAACCCCGTCATTAGGTCCGATCGGGTCGGCCTAGATGCTCGATAGCCATTAAGTCCGATCGGGTCGGCCTACAAGCTCGTAGCCATTAAGTCCGAACCGGGTCGGCCTACAGCTCGTAGCACATAAGTCTGATCGGGAGTCGGCCTACAGCTTGTAGCCACATTAGTTTGTCCGATCGGGACGAAACCTGCTCGTAGCCATAAGTCCGATCAGGTCCGCCTAAGATTCCTCGTAGCCAGAATCTGTGACGTCATAAAGCTTCCCCATGACTCCAGACCAACAACGGTGATAGTAGCCTTGAACCTTGATTTGATTGCTCCGGCCTCGACGGTGACGCCAAGCCCCCAACCGTTACCCCACGTTCTGCAGGACTGGGCAAGAGGAAACAAAATCAATGAGTTCAGTGAATTGTGAAACAACCATGAATTTTTGCCACCCTCCAATATGAAAAATAGCCCCTCT
>JAXIVJ010017046.1:22500-27188 GCA_036785665.1 Chirona hameri | reverse complement strand
GTGAGTGTGTGAGTGTGTGAGTGTGTGAGTGTGTGAGTGTGTGAGTGTGTGGGTGTGTGAGTGTGTGAGTGTGTGAGTGATCGAGTGTGTGAGTGTGTGAGTGTGTGAGTGTGTGAGTGTGTGAGTGTGTGAGTGTGTGAGTGTGTGAGTGTGTGAGTGTGTGAGTGTGTGAGTGTGTGAGTGTGTGAGTGTGTGAGTGTGTGAGTGTGTGAGTGTGTGAGTGTGTGAGTGTGTGAGTGTGTGAGTGTGTGAGTGTGTGAGTGTGTGAGTGTGTGAGTGTGTGAGTGTGTGAGTGTGTGAGTGTGTGAGTGTGTGAGTGTGTGAGTGTGTGAGTGTGTGAGTGTGTGAGTGTGTGAGTGTGTGAGTGTGTGAGTGTGTGAGTGTGTGAGTGTGTGAGTGTGTGAGTGTGTGAGTGTGTGAGTGTGTGAGTGTGTGAGTGTGTGAGTGTGTGAGTGTGTGAGTGTGTGAGTGTGTGAGTGTGTGAGTGTGTGAGTGTGTGAGTGTGTGAGTGTGTGAGTGTGTGAGTGTGTGAGTGTGTGAGTGTGTGAGTGTGTGAGTGTGTGAGTGTGTGAGTGTGTGAGTGTGTGAGTGTGTGAGTGTGTGAGTGTGTGAGTGTGTGAGTGTGTGAGTGTGTGAGTGTGTGAGTGTGTGAGTGTGTGAGTGTGTGAGTGTGTGAGTGTGTGAGTGTGTGAGTGTGTGAGTGTGTGAGTGTGTGAGTGTGTGAGTGTGTGAGTGTGTGAGTGTGTGAGTGTGTGAGTGTGTGAGTGTGTGAGTGTGTGAGTGTGTGAGTGTGTGAGTGTGTGAGTGTGTGAGTGTGTGAGCGTGTGAGCGTGTGAGCGTGTGAGCGTGTGAGTGTGTGAGTGTGTGAGTGTGTGAGTGTGTGAGTGTGTGAGTGTGTGAGTGTGTGAGTGTGTGAGTGTGTGAGTGTGTGAGTGTGTGAGTGTGTGAGTGTGTGAGTGTGTGAGTGTGTGAGTGTGTGAGTGTGTGAGTGTGTGAGTGTGTGCGTGTGTGCGTGTGTGCGTGTGTGCGTGTGTGCGTGTGTGCGTGTGTGCGTGTGTGCGTGTGTGTGCGTGTGTGCGTGTGTGCGTGTGTGCGTGTGTGCGTGTGTGAGTGTGTGAGTGTGTGAGTGTGTGAGTGTGTGAGTGTGTGAGTGTGTGAGTGTGTGAGTGTGTGAGTGTGTGAGTGTGTGAGTGTGTGAGTGTGTGAGTGTGTGAGTGTGTGAGTGTGTGAGTGTGTGAGTGTGTGAGTGTGTGAGTGTGTGAGTGTGTGAGTGTGTGAGTGTGTGAGTGTGTGAGTGTGTGAGTGTGTGAGTGTGTGAGTGTGTGAGTGTGTGAGTGTGTGAGTGTGTGAGTGTGTGAGTGTGTGAGTGTGTGAGTGTGAGTGTGTGAGTGTGTGAGTGTGTGAGTGTGTGAGTGTGTGAGTGTGTGAGTGTGTGAGTGTGTGAGTGTGTGAGTGTGTGAGTGTGTGAGTGTGTGAGTGTGTGAGTGTGTGAGTGTGTGAGTGTGTGAGTGTGTGAGTGTGTGAGTGTGTGAGTGTGTGAGTGTGTGAGTGTGTGAGTGTGTGAGTGTGTGAGTGTGTGAGTGTGTGAGTGTGTGAGTGTGTGAGTGTGTGAGTGTGTGAGTGTGTGAGTGTGTGAGTGTGTGAGTGTGTGAGTGTGTGAGTGTGTGAGTGTGTGAGTGTGTGAGTGTGTGAGTGTGTGAGTGTGTGAGTGTGTGAGTGTGTGAGTGTGTGAGTGTGTGAGTGTGTGAGTGTGTGAGTGTGTGAGTGTGTGAGTGTGTGAGTGTGTGAGTGTGTGAGTGTGTGAGTGTGTGAGTGTGTGAGTGTGTGAGTGTGTGAGTGTGTGAGTGTGTGAGTGTGTGAGTGTGTGAGTGTGTGAGTGTGTGAGTGTGTGAGTGTGTGAGTGTGTGAGTGTGTGAGTGTGTGAGTGTGTGAGTGTGTGAGTGTGTGAGTGTGTGAGTGTGTGAGTGTGTGAGTGTGTGAGTGTGTGAGTGTGTGAGTGTGTGAGTGTGTGAGTGTGTGAGTGTGTGAGTGTGTGAGTGTGTGAGTGTGTGAGTGTGTGAGTGTGTGAGTGTGTGAGTGTGTGAGTGTGTGAGTGTGTGAGTGTGTGAGTGTGTGAGTGTGTGAGTGTGTGAGTGTTGTGAGTGTGTGAGTGTGTGAGTGTGTGAGTGTGTGAGTGTGTGAGTGTGTGAGTGTGTGAGTGTGTGAGTGTGTGAGTGTGTGAGTGTGTGAGTGTGTGAGTGTGTGAGTGTGTGAGTGTGTGAGTGTGTGAGTGTGTGAGTGTGTGAGTGTGTGAGTGTGTGAGTGTGTGAGTGTGTGAGTGTGTGAGTGTGTGAGTGTGTGTGTGTGTGAGTGTGTGAGTGTGTGAGTGTGTGAGTGTGTGAGTGTGTGAGTGTGTGAGTGAGTGTGTGAGTGTGTGAGTGTGTGAGTGTGTGAGTGTGTGAGTGTGTGAGTGTGTGAGTGTGTGAGTGTGTGAGTGTGTGAGTGTGTGAGTGTGTGAGTGTGTGAGTGTGTGAGTGTGTGAGTGTGTGAGTGTGTGTGAGTGTGTGAGTGTGTGAGTGTGTGAGTGTGTGAGTGTGTGAGTGTGTGTGAGTGTGTGAGTGTGTGAGTGTGTGAGTGTGTGAGTGTGTGAGTGTGTGAGTGTGTGAGTGTGTGAGTGTGTGAGTGTGTGAGTGTGTGAGTGTGTGAGTGTGTGAGTGTGTGGGTGTGTGAGTGTGAGTGTGTGTGAGTGTGTGAGTGTGTGAGTGTGTGAGTGTGTGAGTGTGTGAGTGTGTGAGTGTGTGAGTGTGTGAGTGTGTGAGTGTGTGAGTGTGTGAGTGTGTGAGTGTGTGAGTGTGTGAGTGTGTGAGTGTGTGAGTGTGTGAGTGTGTGAGTGTGTGAGTGTGTGAGTGTGTGAGTGTGTGAGTGTGTGAGTGTGTGAGTGTGTGAGTGTGTGAGTGTGTGAGTGTGTGAGTGTGTGAGTGTGTGAGTGTGTGAGTGTGTGAGTGTGTGAGTGTGTGAGTGTGTGAGTGTGTGAGTGTGTGTGTGTGAGTGTGTGAGTGTGTGAGTGTGTGAGTGTGAGTGTGTGAGTGTGTGAGTGTGTGTGAGTGTGTGAGTGTGTGAGTGTGTGAGTGTGTGAGTGTGTGAGTGTGTGAGTGTGTGAGTGTGTGAGTGTGTGAGTGTGTGAGTGTGTGAGTGTGTGAGTGTGTGAGTGTGTGAGTGTGTGAGTGTGTGAGTGTGTGTGAGTGTGTGAGTGTGTGAGTGTGTGAGTGTGTGAGTGTGTGAGTGTGTGAGTGTGTGAGTGTGTGAGTGTGTGAGTGTGAGTGTGTGAGTGTGTGAGTGTGTGAGTGTGTGAGTGTGTGAGTGTGTGAGTGTGTGAGTGTGTGAGTGTGTGAGTGTGTGAGTGTGTGAGTGTGTGAGTGTGTGAGTGTGTGAGTGTGTGAGTGTGTGAGTGTGTGAGTGTGTGAGTGTGTGAGTGTGTGAGTGTGTGAGTGTGTGAGTGTGTGTGTGTGAGTGTGTGAGTGTGTGAGTGTGTGAGTGTGTGAGTGTGTGAGTGTGTGAGGTGTGAGTGTCGAGTGTGTGAGTGTCGAGTGTGTGAGTGTGTGAGTGTGTGAGTGTTGTGAGTGTGTGAGTGTGTGAGTGTGTGAGTGTGTGAGTGTGTGAGTGTGTGAGTGTGTGAGTGTGTGAGTGTGTGAGTGTGTGAGTGTGTGAGTGTGTGAGTGTGTGAGTGTGTGAGTGTGTGAGTGTGTGAGTGTGTGAGTGTGTGAGTGTGTGAGTGTGTGAGTGTGTGAGTGTGTGAGTGTGTGAGTGTGTGAGTGTGTGAGTGTGTGAGTGTGTGAGTGTGTGAGTGTGTGAGTGTGTGAGTGTGTGAGTGTGTGAGTGTGTGAGTGTGTGAGTGTGTGAGTGTGTGAGTGTGTGAGTGTGTGAGTGTGTGAGTGTGTGAGTGTGTGAGTGTGTGTGAGTGTGTGAGTGTGTGAGTGTGTGAGTGTGTGAGTGTGTGAGTGTGTGAGTGTGTGAGTGTGTGAGTGTGTGAGTGTGTGAGTGTGTGAGTGTGTGAGTGTGTGAGTGTGTGAGTGTGTGAGTGTGTGAGTGTGTGAGTGTGTGAGTGTGTGAGTGTGTGAGTGTGTGAGTGTGTGAGTGTGTGAGTGTGTGAGTGTGTGAGTGTGTGAGTGTGTGAGTGTGTGAGTGTGTGAGTGTGTGGTGTGTGAGTGTGTGAGTGTGTGAGTGTGTGAGTGTGTGAGTGTGTGAGTGTGTGAGTGTGTGAGTGTGTGAGTGTGTGAGTGTGTGAGTGTGTGAGCGTGTGAGCGTGTGAGCGTGTGAGTGTGAGCGTGTGAGTGTGTGAGTGTGTGAGTGTGTGAGTGTGTGAGTGTGTGAGTGTGTGAGTGTGTGAGTGTGTGTGTGTGAGTGTGTGAGTGTGTGAGTGTGTGAGTGTGTGAGTGTGTGAGTGTGTGAGTGTGTGAGTGTGTGAGTGTGTGAGTGTGTGCGTGTGTGCGTGTGTGCGTGTGTGCGTGTGTGCGTGTGTGCGTGTGTGCGTGTGTGCGTGTGTGCGTGTGTGCGTGTGTGCGTGTGTGCGTGTGTGCGTGTGTGCGTGTGTGCGTGTGTGCGTGTGTGCGTGTGTGCGTGTGTGCGTGTGTGCGTGTGTGCGTGTGTGCGTGTGTGAGTGTGTGAGTGTGTGAGTGTGTGAGTGTGTGAGTGTGTGAGTGTGTGAGTGT
>JAXIVJ010017046.1:2500-10000 GCA_036785665.1 Chirona hameri | reverse complement strand
GTGTCTGTGTGTGTGTGTCTGTGTGTGTGTGTCTGTGTGTGTGTCTGTGTGTGTGTCTGTGTGTGTGTCTGTGTGTGTGTCTGTGTGTGTGTGTCTGTGTGTGTGTCTGTGTGTGTGTCTGTGTGTGTGTCTGTGTGTGTGTCTGTGTGTGTGTCTGTGTGTGTGTCTGTGTGTGTGTCTGTGTGTGTGTCTGTGTGTGTGTCTGTGTGTGTCTGTGTGTGTCTGTGTGTGTGTCTGTGTGTGTGTCTGTGTGTGTGTCTTGTGTGTGTGTCTGTGTGTGTGTCTGTGTGTGTGTCTGTGTGTCTGTGTGTGTGTCTGTGTGTGTGTCTGTCTGTGTGTGTGTCTGTGTGTGTGTCTGTGTGTGTGTGTCTGTGTGTGTGTCTGTGTGTGTGTCTGTGTGTGTGTCTGTGTGTGTGTCTGTGTGTGTGTCTGTGTGTGTGTCTTGTGTGTGTGTCTGTGTGTGTGTGTCTGTGTGTGTGTCTGTGTGTGTGTCTGTGTGTGTGTCTGTGTGTGTGTCTGTGTGTGTGTCTGTATGTGTGTCTGTGTGTGTGTCTGTGTGTGTGTCTGTGTGTGTGTCTGTGTGTGTGTCTGTGTGTGTGTGTCTGTGTGTGTGTCTGTGTGTGTGTCTGTGTGTGTGTGTCTGTGTGTGTGTCTGTGTGTGTGTCTGTGTGTGTGTGTCTGTGTGTGTGTGTCTGTGTGTGTGTGTCTGTGTGTGTGTGTCTGTGTGTGTGTGTCTGTGTGTGTGTGTCTGTGTGTGTGTGTGCTGTGTGTGTGTCTGTGTGTGTGTCTGTGTGTGTGTGTCTGTGTGTGTGTCTAGTGTGTGTCTGTGTGTGTGTGTGTCTGTGTGTGTGTGTCTGTGTGTGTGTGTCTGTGTGTGTGTCTGTGTGTGTGTGTCTGTGTGTGTGTGTCTGTGTGTGTGTCTGTGTGTGTGTGTGTCTGTGTGTGTGTGTCTGTGTGTGTGTGTCTGTGTGTGTGTGTCTGTGTGTGTGTGTCTGTGTGTGTGTCTGTGTGTGTGTGTCTGTGTGTGTGTGTCTGTGTGTGTGTGTCTGTGTGTGTGTGTCTGTGTGTGTGTGTCTGTGTGTGTGTGTCTGTGTGTGTGTGTCTGTGTGTGTGTGTCTGTGTGTGTGTGTCTGTGTGTGTGTGTCTGTGTGTGTGTGTCTGTGTGTGTGTCTGTGTGTGTGTCTGTGTGTGTGTCTGTGTGTGTGTCTGTGTGTGTGTGTCTGTGTGTGTGTCTGTGTGTGTGTCTGTGTGTGTGTCTGTGTGTGTGTCTGTGTGTGTGTCTGTGTGTGTGTCTGTGTGTGTGTCTGTGTGTGTGTCTGTGTGTGTGTCTGTGTGTGTGTCTGTGTGTGTGTCTGTGTGTGTGTCTGTGTGTGTGTGTCTGTGTGTGTGTCTGTGTGTGTGTCTGTGTGTGTGTCTGTGTGTGTGTCTGTGTGTGTGTCTGCGTGTGTGTCTGTGTGGGTGTCTGTGTGTGTGTCTGTGTGTGTGTCTGTGTGTGTGTCTGTGTGTGTGTCTGTGTGTGTGTCTGTGTGTGTGTCTGTGTGTGTGTCTGTGTGTGTGTCTGTGTGTGTGTCTGTGTGTGTGTCTGTGTGTGTGTCTGTGTGTGTGTCTGTGTGTGTGTCTGTGTGTGTGTCTGTGTGTGTGTCTGTGTGTGTGTCTGTGTGTGTGTCTGTGTGTGTGTCTGTGTGTGTGTCTGTGTGTGTGTCTGTGTGTGTTTCTGTGTGTGTGTCTGTGTGTGTGTGTCTGTGTGTGTGTCTGTGTGTGTGTCTGTGTGTGTGTCTGTGTGTGTGTCTGTGTGTGTGTCTGTGTGTGTGTCTGTGTGTGTGTCTGTGTGTGTGTCTGTGTGTGTGTCTGTGTGTGTGTCTGTGTGTGTGTCTGTGTGTGTGTCTGTGTGTGTGTCTGTGTGTGTGTCTGTGTGTGTGTCTGTGTGTGTGTCTGTGTGTGTGTCTGTGTGTGTGTCTGTGTGTGTGTATGTGTGTGTGTCTGTGTGTGTGTCTGTGTGTGTGTCTGTGTGTGTGTCTGTGTGTGTCTGTGTGTGTGTCTGTGTGTGTGTCTGTGTGTGTGTCTGTGTGTGTGTCTGTGTGTGTGTCTGTGTGTGTGTCTGTGTGTGTGTATTTGTGTGTGTCTGTGTGTGTGTCTGTGTGTGTGTCTGTGTGTGTGTCTGTGTGTGTGTCTGTGTGTGTGTCTGTGTGTGTGTCTGTGTGTGTGTCTGTGTGTGTGTCTGTGTGTGTGTCTGTGTGTGTGTCTGTGTGTGTGTCTGTGTGTGTGTCTGTGTGTGTGTCTGTGTGTGTGTCTGTGTGTGTGTATGTGTGTGTGTCTGTGTGTGTGTCTGTGTGTGTGTCTGTGTGTGTGTCTGTGTGTGTGTCTGTGTGTGTGTGTCTGTGTGTGTGTGTCTGTGTGTGTGTCTGTGTGTGTGTCTGTGTGTGTGTCTGTGTGTGTGTCTGTGTGTGTGTCTGTGTGTGTGTCTGTGTGTGTGTCTGTGTGTGTGTCTGTGTGTGTGTCTGTGTGTGTGTCTGTGTGTGTGTCTGTGTGTGTGTCTGTGTGTGTGTCTGTGTGTGTGTCTGTGTGTGTGTCTGTGTGTGTGTCTGTGTGTGTGTCTGTGTGTGTGTCTGTGTGTGTGTCTGTGTGTGTGTCTGTGTGTGTGTGTGTCTGTGTGTGTGTCTGTGTGTGTGTCTGTGTGTGTGTCTGTGTGTGTGTCTGTGTGTGTGTCTGTGTGTGTGTCTGTGTGTGTGTCTGTGTGTGTGTCTGTGTGTGTGTGTATGTGTGTGTGTGTGTCTGTGTGTGTGTCTGTGTGTGTGTCTGTGTGTGTGTCTGTGTGTGTGTCTGTGTGTGTGTCTGTGTGTGTGTGTGTGTGTGTGTGTGTGTGTGTGTGTGTGTGTGTGTGTGTGTGTGTGTGTGTGTGTGTGTGTGTGTGTGTGTGTGTGTGTGTGTGTGTGTGTGTGTGTGTGTGTGTCTGTGTGTGTCTGTGTGTGTGTCTGTGTGTGTGTCTGGGTGTGTGTCTGTGTGTGTGTCTGTGTGTGTGTGTGTGTGTGTGTGTGTGTGTGTGTGTGTGTGTGTGTGTGTGTGTGTGTCTGTGTGTGTGTCTGTGTGTGTGTCTGTGTGTGTGTCTGTGTGTGTGTCTGTGTGTGTGTGTGTGTGTGTGTGTGTCTGTGTGTGTGTCTGTGTGTGTGTCTGTGTGTGTGTCTGTGTGTGTGTCTGTGTGTGTGTCTGTGTGTGTGTCTGTGTGTGTGTGTGTGTGTGTGTGTGTGTGTGTGTGTGTGTGTGTGTGTGTGTGTGTGTGTGTGTGTGTGTGTGTGTGTGTGTGTGTGTGTGTGTGTGTGTGTGTGTGTGTGTGTGTGTGTGTGTGTGTGTGTGTGTGTGTGTGTGTGTGTGTGTGTGTGTGTGTGTGTGTGTGTGTGTGTGTGTGTGTGTGTGTGTGTGTGTGTGTGTGTGTGTGTGTGTGTGTGTGTGTGTGTGTGTGTGTGTGTGTGTGTGTGTGTGTGTGTGTGTGTGTGTGTGTGTGTGTGTGTGTGTGTGTGTGTGTGTGTGTGTGTGTGTGTGTGGTGTGTGTGTGTGTGTGTGTGTGTGTGTGTGTGTGTGTGTGTGTGTGTGTGTGTGTGTGTGTGTGGGTATGTGTGTGTGTGTGTGTGTGTGTGTGTGTGTGTGTGTGTGTGTGTGTGTGTGCGTGCGTGCGTGCGTGCGTGCGTGCGTGCGTGCGTGCGTGCGTGCGTGCGTGCGTGCGTGCGTGTGTGTGTGTCTGTGTGTGTCTGTGTGTGTCTGTGTGTGTCTGTGTGTGTCTGTGTGTGTCTGTGTGTGTCTGTGTGTGTCTGTGTGTGTCTGTGTGTGTCTGTGTGTGTCTGTGTGTGTCTGTGTGTGTCTGTGTGTGTCTGTGTGTGTCTGTGTGTGTCTGTGTGTGTCTGTGTGTGTCTGTGTGTGTCTGTGTGTGTCTGTGTGTGTCTGTGTGTGTCTGTGTGTGTCTGTGTGTGTCTGTGTGTGTCTGTGTGTGTCTGTGTGTGTCTGTGTGTGTCTGTGTGTGTCTGTGTGTGTCTGTGTGTGTCTGTGTGTGTCTGTGTGTGTCTGTGTGTGTCTGTGTGTGTCTGTGTGTGTCTGTGTGTGTCTGTGTGTGTCTGTGTGTGTCTGTGTGTGTCTGTGTGTGTCTGTGTGTGTCTGTGTGTGTCTGTGTGTGTCTGTGTGTGTCTGTGTGTGTCTGTGTGTGTCTGTGTGTGTCTGTGTGTGTCTGTGTGTGTCTGTGTGTGTCTGTGTGTGTCTGTGTGTGTCTGTGTGTGTCTGTGTGTGTCTGTGTGTGTCTGTGTGTGTCTGTGTGTGTCTGTGTGTGTCTGTGTGTGTCTGTGTGTGTCTGTGTGTGTCTGTGTGTGTCGGTGTGTGTCGGTGTGTGTCGGTGTGTGTCGGTGTGTGTCGGTGTGTGTCGGTGTGTGTCGGTGTGTGTCGGTGTGTGTCGGTGTGTGTCGGTGTGTGTCGGTGTGTGTCGGTGTGTGTCGGTGTGTGTCGGTGTGTGTCGGTGTGTGTCTGTGTGTGTCTGTGTGTGTCTGTGTGTGTCTGTGTGTGTCTGTGTGTGTCTGTGTGTGTCTGTGTGTGTCTGTGTGTGTCTGTGTGTGTCTGTGTGTGTCTGTGTGTGTCTGTGTGTGTCTGTGTGTGTCTGTGTGTGTCTGTGTGTGTCTGTGTGTGTCTGTGTGTGTCTGTGTGTGTCTGTGTGTGTCTGTGTGTGTCTGTGTGTGTCTGTGTGTGTCTGTGTGTGTCTGTGTGTGTCTGTGTGTGTCTGTGTGTGTCTGTGTGTGTCTGTGTGTGTCTGTGTGTGTCTGTGTGTGTCTGTGTGTGTCTGTGTGTGTCTGTGTGTGTGTCTGTGTGTGTGTCTGTGTGTGTGTCTGTGTGTGTGTCTGTGTGTGTGTCTGTGTGTGTGTCTGTGTGTGTCTGTGTGTGTGTCTGTGTGTGTGTCTGTGTGTGTGTCGGTGTGTGTGTCTGTGTGTGTGTCTGTGTGTGTGTCTGTGTATGTGTCTGTGTGTGTGTCTGTGTGTGTGTCTGTGTGTGTGTCTGTGTGTGTGTCTGTGTGTGTGTCTGTGTGTGTGTCTGTGTGTGTGTCTGTGTGTGTGTCTGTGTGTGTGTCTGTGTGTGTGTCTGTGTGTGTGTCTGTGTGTGTGTCTGTGTGTGTGTCTGTGTGTGTGTGTCTGTGTGTGTGTGTCTGTGTGTGTGTGTCTGTGTGTGTGTGTCTGTGTGTGTGTGTCTGTGTGTGTGTCTGTGTGTGTGTCTGTGTGTCTGTCTGTGTGTGTGTCTGTGTGTGTGTCTGTGTGTGTGTCTGTGTGTGTGTCTGTGTGTGTGTCTGTGTGTGTGTCTGTGTGTGTGTCTGTGTGTGTGTCTGTGTGTGTGTCTGTGTGTGTGTGTCTGTGTGTGTGTCTGTGTGTGTGTCTGTGTGTGTGTCTGTGTGTGTGTCTGTGTGTGTGTCTGTGTGTGTGTCTGTGTGTGTGTCTGTGTGTGTGTCTGTGTGTGTGTCTGTGTGTGTGTCTGTGTGTGTGTCTGTGTGTGTGTCTGTGTGTGTGTCTGTGTGTGTGTCTGTGTGTGTGTCTGTGTGTGTGTCTGTGTGTGTGTCTGTGTGTGTGTCTGTGTGTGTGTCTGTGTGTGTGTCTGTGTGTGTGTCTGTGTGTGTGTCTGTGTGTGTGTCTGTGTGTGTGTCTGTCTGTGTGTGTGTCTGTGTGTGTGTCTGTGTGTGTGTGTCTGTGTGTGTGTCTGTGTGTGTGTCTGTGTGTGTGTCTGTGTGTGTGTCTGTGTGTGTGTCTGTGTGTGTGTTTGTGTGTGTGTCTGTGTGTGTGTGTCTGTGTGTGTGTCTGTGTGTGTGTCTGTGTGTGTGTCTGTGTGTGTGTCTGTGTGTGTGTCTGTATGTGTGTCTGTGTGTGTGTCTGTGTGTGTGTCTGTGTGTGTGTCTGTGTGTGTGTCTGTGTGTGTGTGTCTGTGTGTGTGTCTGTGTGTGTGTCTGTGTGTGTGTCTGTGTGTGTGTCTGTGTGTGTGTCTGTGTGTGTGTGTCTGTGTGTGTGTGTCTGTGTGTGTGTGTCTGTGTGTGTGTGTCTGTGTGTGTGTGTGTCTGTGTGTGTGTGTGTGTGTGTGTGTGTGTGTGTGTCTGTGTGTGTGTGTCTGTGTGTGTGTGTCTGTGTGTGTGTCTAAGTGTGTGTCTGTGTGTGTGTGTGTCTGTGTGTGTGTGTCTGTGTGTGTGTGTCTGTGTGTGTGTGTCTGTGTGTGTGTGTCTGTGTGTGTGTGTCTGTGTGTGTGTCTGTGTGTGTGTGTGTCTGTGTGTGTGTCTGTGTGTGTGTGTCTGTGTGTGTGTGTCTGTGTGTGTGTGTCTGTGTGTGTGTGTCTGTGTGTGTGTGTCTGTGTGTGTGTGTCTGTGTGTGTGTGTCTGTGTGTGTGTGTCTGTGTGTGTGTGTCTGTGTGTGTGTGTCTGTGTGTGTGTGTCTGTGTGTGTGTGTGTGTCTGTGTGTGTGTGTCTGTGTGTGTGTGTCTGTGTGTGTGTGTCTGTGTGTGTGTGTCTGTGTGTGTGTGTCTGTGTGTGTGTGTCTGTGTGTGTGTCTGTGTGTGTGTCTGTGTGTGTGTCTGTGTGTGTGTGTCTGTGTGTGTGTGTCTGTGTGTGTGTGTCTGTGTGTGTGTGTCTGTGTGTGTGTCTGTGTGTGTGTCTGTGTGTGTGTCTGTGTGTGTGTCTGTGTGTGTGTCTGTGTGTGTGTCTGTGTGTGTGTCTGTGTGTGTGTCTGTGTGTGTGTCTGTGTGTGTGTCTGTGTGTGTGTCTGTGTGTGTGTCTGTGTGTGTGTGTCTGTGTGTGTGTCTGTGTGTGTGTCTGTGTGTGTGTCTGTGTGTGTGTCTGTGTGTGTGTCTGTGTGGGTGTCTGTGTGTGTGTCTGTGTGTGTGTCTGTGTGTGTGTCTGTGTGTGTGTCTGTGTGTGTGTCTGTGTGTGTGTCTGTGTGTGTGTCTGTGTGTGTGTCTGTGTGTGTGTCTGTGTGTGTGTCTGTGTGTGTGTCTGTGTGTGTGTCTGTGTGTGTGTCTGTGTGTGTGTCTGTGTGTGTGTCTGTGTGTGTGTCTGTGTGTGTGTCTGTGTGTGTGTCTGTGTGTGTGTCTGTGTGTGTGTCTGTGTGTGTGTCTGTGTGTGTGTCTGTGTGTGTGTGTCTGTGTGTGTGTGTCTGTGTGTGTGTCTGTGTGTGTGTCTGTGTGTGTGTCTGTGTGTGTGTCTGTGTGTGTGTCTGTGTGTGTGTCTGTGTGTGTGTCTGTGTGTGTGTCTGTGTGTGTGTCTGTGTGTGTGTCTGTGTGTGTGTCTGTGTGTGTGTCTGTGTGTGTGTCTGTGTGTGTGTCTGTGTGTGTGTCTGTGTGTGTGTCTGTGTGTGTGTCTGTGTGTGTGTCTGTGTGTGTGTCTGTGTGTGTGTATGTGTGTGTGTCTGTGTGTGTGTCTGTGTGTGTGTCTGTGTGTGTGTCTGTGTGTGTGTCTGTGTGTGTGTCTGTGTGTGTGTCTGTGTGTGTGTCTGTGTGTGTGTC
>JAXIVJ010017045.1:0-27190 GCA_036785665.1 Chirona hameri | reverse complement strand
CGAAATTTGACTTTGATCCATGGCGGAAAACGCGCGGTCTGAGATGTTGATGAGGGCTGTCTCGGTAGAGTGCCGGGGCCTAAAACCGTGCTGGGATGGGGAGAGGAGAAGGTTAGATGCGAGGTAGTGGTGGAGCTGGTGCTGTACCACCTTCTCCACTATCTTCGCCATGACAGGAAGGATTGAGATGGGACGGAAGTTGGAAGGATTTTCAGGATCCCCGGACTTGTGTATCGGATGTACCAGGACATGCTTCCAGACTGCCGGGACTTCGTTAAAAGTGATGCTAGAGTTGATGATGTGCAGTAAAAGAGGGCCGATGGTGTCGAATGCAAGTTTAAAATTGCAAATGCAAAGACTGTCGTTTCCACACGCGGATGTGTTGCGCATGTAAACATGATGAAGGTGCAAATGACTGAGGGTGATGGGTTGCAGGGCTTGTCGTACCGGTTCAACAAGCCAAGCCACTCCACTGCACTACAAACTTGTACAAGAATACAGCCTGTGATGGACGCCGCGTTTGAATATGAGTGATGCGATATTCGTCAGCGACTCAGCGGCTTATATGATGACATTGCGTCCATGAATGACATTACGCTATTTAGGAAATTTCTAGAGCCCTGATTCTGCTGTGATAAACGCTGTTTCTATAGCCAGTGGCCACCCCAAATGCCTGAAATATTAAAGTTTCTTCCACCAGTCATCGACCTCATGCATATGGTGCAATTATTTATGGATGGCCCGAAAGGTCACGACCATGGCGACCATGGCGTGTGCCGCGGCATGGCAGCGGAATTCTGCCGGGCGGCGATTCGGCATGGTATCAGGATAATGCAGGGGCGTCGCTACCAAGGGGTCCGGGTGCCCCGGACCTCCCCCCACACACGCGCGAAGCGCGCCCCTCAAGAAATCGGTCTGTTCTGGGTTTTGAGAGGGCGCCAGAGCCGCCCCATACACAAACTCACAAACAAATAAAGCCAAGGAAAAACTAAAAAAGCAACTAAAAAAATGTCCCGCCAGTATGTGTGTGCGCCCCCTATGCCAGTGAGGGCCCAAGCCAGTGGCGTACCGAGTATACGGTCATTCAGGGTATGACCTGGTCCTTTTGACCCGAGGCGCCCATGCAAAACTGGCGCCCTCCAATCAGTGACGGCGCCCCTCCGATCAGTGACGGCGCCCCTCCGATCAGTGACGGCGCCGCCCCCCCCCCCGATCAGTGACGGCGCCCCTCCGGCCAGTGACGGCGCCACTCCGGCCAGTGAGGACGCTCCCCCGGCCAGTGGTAGCGGCGCCCCGACCAGTGAGAGCGCCCACTGCCATAGACGGCGCCTCTCCGGTCCGTGACAGCGCCCCTCCGGCCAGTGATGGCGCCCCTCCGACCAGTGACGGCGCCTCCTCCGGCCAGTGACGACGCCCCTCCGGCTAGTGACGGCGCCTCCTCCGGTCAGTGGACGGCGCCCCTCCGGCTAAGTGACGGCGCCCCTCCGGCTAGCGATGGCGCCCCTCCGGCTAGCGATGGCGCCCCACACAATGTTAAAGATACGACGACCACGTGCGGAAGGAGAGGCCTTCAAAATTTTCGCAAATATTGGTGGCGCCCCTGTCGATCGGGTGGCGTACCTCAAGGCAATGGCCTGGTCCTTTGTGAATTTCTGCACATGCCACTGCACTGGCCCAAGCTCATGTGTGTCCCTCTCCCAAAATGTGGCGCCCACTTTATTACAGTTGCGATGGCGGCAAGATGCCTTCCGAGGGCGGCAAGATGTCTTCCGAGGGCGACATGGTGCCTTCTAAGGGCGGCATAATACGCTCTAAGGGCGGCAGAATGGCTACCAAGGGCGGCATAATGCGCTCTAAGGACGGCAAAATGCTTTCCGAGGGCGGCAATATGTCTTCCGAGGAGGGCGGCACGATGCCTTTCAAGGGCGGTATAATGCGCTCTGAGTGCGGAAAAATGCCTTATGAGGGCGGCAAAATGCCTTCCGAGGGCGGCATAGTACCTTCAAAGGGCGGCATAATGCACTTTGAGGGCGGCAGAATACATTTCGAGGGCGTCAATACGTCTTCTGAGGGCGGCATAATCCGCTCTGAGGGTGGCAAAATGCCTTCCGAAGACGGCATGATGTCTTCCGAGGGCGCCATGAATCATGATGCTTTCCGAGGGTGGCATAATGCGCTGTGAGGGCGGAAAGATGCCTTCCGAGGACGGCATGATGCTTTTCGAGAGCGGCAAGATGTCTTGTGAGGGTGGCATGATGCCTTCCGACTCAGCCTGGATGCAGTTTCCTATTCAAATGGTGGGGCCACTGCCCCACCAACTTCCCGCTTTGCCCCACCAACTTGTGTCAGATTTGAACGGCCCTGATTTGAACAGATTTGAACAGATTTGATTTGATTGTGTCAGATTTGAACGGCACTTCACACATGCAACACAACCAGGCAATGTGATAGTTTGCCCCACCAACTTTTATCTGGAAAGCTCCACCCATACTTCCGAGGGCGACGAGATACCTTCCGAGGGCGGCATAATGCGTTGGGACTGTGCAGTCGGCGCTCCTGCATGCATCGCGGGGGGGGGGGGGGCTGTGAGTGCAGGTGTCGCCCCTCGAGTCGTGAGTGCCGGCGGCACCTATTTGGATCGGGAATGAGGCCCCTTTTTGACTGGAGATGACGACCCCAACAGTCATGTCCACCCCTCCCGAAATGTGTTTTCTGGTTGTGCGCCTGGTCCAATCCCTTTGATTATTCACCACGGTACCCGTCATGATGCACCGAAGCGATGGGTACCATCTTAATGCCTGTGCGATTTACCGTTTGCAAGTTATTGGCTGATATTTCCCTTAAGTAAGACTTTAGGGTCATACTTTGTTCGTTACTTTTACTCAGGTATTCAGGTATTCAGGTAAACAGTTAGTTTTTATATTTTCGAAGTTTTCAAGAGTATTAAGGTGTAAAAACAAATATTTCAGCGCTCATTGTGGTGCCTTCCTCAGTGAGTGATTGGTGCAAGGTACCTTTTTTCTAGGTTAACAGAATAATGTTGACCTAGAAACAAAATATTTTAGGTATAAAATATTCAAAATATTATAAATATTCTATAAATAACAAAATAGTCAAACAAATATTCTGTTGACCTAGAAAAAAGGTACCTTGCAACCATCACTCACTGAGGAAGGCGCCACAATGAGCGCTGACATATTTGTTTTTACACCTTAATACACTTGAAAACCTCGAAAAATATAAAACTAACTGATATTTCCCTTCCTTCCTTGATAAACTTTCCTTTTTTGTTCTTCATTGTGAAATCTGTGTACGGCAGCGCAGTTGCTATAGCAGAAGACCGACATAAACCGCGATGTTTTGTTTTACCTCGCGTGGTTTTGAGCTCAGACCTCACAGGCAGTCATGAATATGTCCAATGTTAATGTGCAATGTGCATTGTGCAGTCCTTGCATAAGCGTCCGGCTGTGTGGGTGTATGTTTGTAGTTGTCAAAACTGTGTTTTTTTTTTATTGAAAACCAATACAAAATTTAATTGCCCGCTGCGTAACGTCGACATTTATATTCGATATTTCGTCTTGATTCGTCGATATTCATGGTTCACCACCTCACCTCTTTTTATGTGAGAGAGGAACCGGAAAATTAAGCAAGTGAACTCAGGGGCGGATCCAGGGGGCAAGGGGTCACGTCCCCCCGAAAGGTCCTGAAACCATGATTTGTCCGCCGCCCCCCCCCCCCAAAGAATGGTCGTCAGACGTCGGACGTACATACGTACAGTTGCGGATGGACGACGACGCGCCCTTCCCCCTACCCCCCCCCCCCCCCCCCGGTCAACATAATCTCGCTCTCAGGGCCTGACGGTCTGCTACCCCCCGCTTAACATTTTGTTTTGGAAATACGCCACTACGCCATTGGATTCGCCCCCCCCCCCCAACCTCCAACCCACGGCTAGATCCGCCCCTGAGTGAAATCCAGCAAGTTCATGGGGTTTGCGCCCCTCTAGGCCGGGCGCCCCCCTCTGGGTATGGCGCCCCCTGGCAGTGGACCCCCACACTTTTAGAAGGTAGCGACGTCTCTGGGATAACGAAAGCTGCTTGTATCTGTGGCCTAAACAGGAACTTCATCAACATTATGATGCGTACATACAGTTTCCACCCATAAATTGGACTGCGCATGAAGGGCAGACATCAAAGATACAGGGGCGGATCCAGGGAAACTTTTCGGGAGGGGCACATCATACTTCAAGGGGCCCTCGAGCTGAAAAGGGCCCTGGGCGTTTTTGCGAGTCTGAAAGGGCCTCCAGTCGGTCTGAGTGTATTTTCAGGTAGGAGAAAGCCCTTGACAAGCCTAAGAGGGCCATCGTCAGGCCTGAGAGTGCCCTATGCAGGGGCGTCGCCGACAATTTTTAAGTGGGGGGTCGGCTGAAATGAGAAAAAAAATGCAACCACATTTGTTCTGCGTGTATTTAAACCTTTGCAACATTTGTAATGTCAGTGGATTTTCATGTTACAGTAGGTACTTGTTATTTAGCGCCGCCAAGCGCAGATTTTTTTTTACAGGTTGGCCTGATAAAACCCAGAATTACAGGCGATGGACCTTGTAGAGGATAAGAAGCTAACATTGTATTAATTCAATTAAGCGTTACGACGAACCGAAGACGATGACTATGGCTTCGTTATGATGATGGCCACCGACAAGGGCGCCGCCACCTTCCGAAAGTTGGGGGGGGGGGGGGGACGGAGGCATTCTGAAGTCGATTCTTGCCATGCAACGTCCATAGGCGTAATGTTAAAATCAGAAAATGTTTGGGGGGACATGTCTTCCCGTCCCCCCTGTGGTGGAGCCCCTGGCCACCGATGTGACGCCGCGAAGCGACGTGAAAAATTGAATTTTAGGTCGTGGAAAATGAAATTGTAATATTCGAACCAGACCGTGAGTGGAGCCAAGCCTCAAGTAACCCCTTTTCCTGGTTGCATATCTCGGTATGATGCAAAATATTGAAATGAAGGTGGTTTTTCATATACATTAGCTAGCCTCGGATAGTAAATCACGATGACCGGTGGCAGTCAGCGCTCAATAGTATATATGATAATAATAACTGTATATGCATATGCAGCGAACTGTAACAAACAACTGGTAACAGTGCAAATGGTTTCGAAGCAGCAAGAAGCAAAACGACTTTTCCGCGCATAAATGGTCCCTGTGGATCTGTAGGAGCCTGAGGGGAGATGGCTTGGGAAGATGGTCCTGGCTTGGCCCCCACTATTAGCTCTTCCAGGTCCAGCAAGTTGGGCACCGCTGGAGCAGCTTCCGCGGGTGCCGATGCCCGTGTCTCTGCGTTCGCGTCCCCTTTTCGGAACTCGACAGACTAGCTAAACATGTATCCCGCTTAACCCTATTTGTAACAGGGGGAGGGATTCCGCCCCCCTCATGTTTTTCGCAGATATCTCCAGAACGGCTGGGAGCAGGCCCATGACATTTTTGGAATTTTCCTAGAATTGAATTCCGCATTTGGAGTCAAAATTTAGAGTTCTTAATCTGAACAGAGGCGGTTCCAGGGCACGGTTTTGGGAGGGTTCGGCGGCGATATTTGGCGATAATACGGAAATGCGATCTTCACGGTTTCTTCCTAACTACCTCAAGTGTGAAGGAGTTACATCGGTTTACGGTGATTGCAAAAAGTGCAAATTAGTTGATGTTAATGAAATATCATAAAAATTGCATGGCAGAGGCGGTTTCAGGGGCTTGAAAGGGAGGGGGGGGGGGGGTCCAGGAAGTATTCAATGCTCTGCGGGAAGTAAATAGAGCGATGTAAGGAGCATTTATAGCTATCAAGATGTAAAAGATAGCTTCTCCTTCCATTATTTTAATAATTTATTACATATAGAGTTGCAGGGGCGTGTTCAGGCACATGAAAATGGGGGTGACTGGCATGGTGATGACGATATGCCAGCGATTACGGCGCAATAGACGGTTAACTTATAATGATATATGCACATATGAGGCCAGGAGAGGGAATACAATCATTTTTGTTGCAGAGGCGCGCTCAGGAATGGAAGAAAGGGGGTCATATTATTGCAAGGAAACTAAGATGCATGGGCCTACAATGGCATAACATACTGCAGTTTTCGGATGAAACGCGCCACAGGGTACCCTACGAACGATTATGAGATAATAGGCGAGTCCAGGTAGGGTAAAAAGGGGGTAAGCAATGTTAATTGAAGTTGTAAGTGAAATAGTCACTGTTGACTAGTTAGTATCATAATAGCGGATAATATACTTATCAAAAGGTCTTGCGCCTCTCCAGTTGGATTCTGGATGCGCCATGATGAAGTACAACATGCAAAATGGAACTATCTACGATCAGTAACATATTTATAGTGCTGGGTAGCAACATGCCTGCGGTTAATATTTTTCCTATTTGACCTCTCTTTTTCACTAACCTGGTACCGCCTATGGCGAAAAATATGATTTATAACTGTGTTTTCTAATGGCACAATAACATACCATTTCATTTATTTTAAAAAACATACAAAAATAGTTTTATTCCGCATTTACTTCACCCCCATATTGAGTGACCTGAACACGCCTATGATTTTTGAATTTTCAAAAGTGATCGCCATATATAAATCATAAATCTCCAATTCAATCTGTCGATTCCCATTGGTTGTGTTACAATCGGTTGATAAACATGACAGTTGTGTTGGATGATATATAACACTAAAATTTGTAGTTTTTGCCCCCCTGTTGCCCCCTATCAAAAATGTCGATTTTTTTAAGAAATGTAGATCGTGATGAGGGGAACCAAACGCCGTTTGATTTTTGAAAATCGGATGGGTAGATCTCGATATCTCCTGGGGGCGAAATCCGCTCCCCCCCCCCCCCCCTGTTACAAATAGGAGTAGCCAGGAGCCTGTTAAAAATAGGGTTACAAGTTAATATTTTATGAAGAGAGTGGGTCCTGGGGTCAACAATTACCGCCAAGAGCCTCTGCCAGACATTTAATGGAATTAGTTTTCCCATTTTCCAAATTTGTATAAGCAATTGCGAAACTTGTGTCATGCCGCGAAGCGTCGCGAAATTTTCCCGTTTTTAAACTTTGGAATAATAGCGGTATTTTGACTGTTGCAAAGGCAATTTTTACGATGAATTGTTAACTTTCCCCGAAAAAAGTGTGTGCGTTCGGGGGGGGGGGGCGGTCGACCCCCCACCTTCTGAGAGTTGATGTCCGGACCCTCTCCTTCCCGACCCCCCGTCGGTGACGCCCCTCACCCTGTCAGTCTTGTAGGGCCCTTGCAAGACTTGAGAGCGCCCTATGCTGGTCTGGAGGACCACTGGTAGGTTTGAAAGGGCCCTCGGTCGTGCTGAGAGGGTCCTGTGCCGGTGTGAGAGGGCCCTAAGGTCGGTAAGAGAAGTCCCTCAGTCTCTTTGAGTGTACTATCGATGGGCCTGAGAGGGCCCTGTCTAAGCCTGAGAGAGCCATTGCCAGACTTGAATGGCCCTCCGTCCGTTTGAGAGAGCCATTGCCAGGCCTGAAAGGGCTCAGACCAGGCCTCTGGCTCAGGCGGGCCCAAATGGCTCGCCTGGTGTCCGGTATAGGGTCCTCTGTCGCCTAGTAAAGGCCCTCTCAGACCGGCTTAGGACCATCTGAGGGCTGGAAAGGATCCTCTCAAACAGGCGCAGGCCCTTTTCAGGTCCGTCAAGGGCTATCTCTGACTAATGTAGTGCCCAGGGTTGTGCTTGACTCCGAGTCGGTGAGTCAAATTTGACTCAAAACTGACTCAACTCAACTTGAATCAGAGTCGAGTCGCTTAAGAAAAATAGGGACGCAACTTGAGTCAGAGTTGAGTCACATGGATGTCGCTTGAGTCGAAGTTGAGTCGCCTGGATGCTGCTCAAGTCAAAGTTGAGTCGATTCATCTTCTTACGAGTCAGTCACATCTGACGAGAAAAACAAATCCTAGCAACTAAATAATCAAGGCGTCCAAACAATGTTCTATAGTGTGAGAGTGTGAGTTTTGGGTGTTTTTCAAACCCACTGAAAGGGCTCTCCTCCCGAGCGTTGAAAGGGCCCTATTCCCGAGCATTGAAAGGGCCCAGCAGACCCTCTGACCTGCACATGGGACCTTTGAACTTCCCAGAGGCCCTCTGGTCTGTCCAGGGACACTCCAGCCTGCTTAGGGACCCTTTCGACCTGAAAGGGACTGCGCTGGCTGCTTTGTCGCCCTGCCGACATGCCCAGGGGCCCTCCGGCCTGCCCAGGGACCCTCTATGCTGTCTAGGGGCCATTCGGCATGTGCAGGGCTCTTCTGACTCGCCCAGGGGCCCTTTCGGTCTAGCCAGGATCTCTCTGACCTGGACAGGGGCCCTTTGAACTTCCATGGGGCCCTCTGGTCTTTCAGAGAGGGCCCTGTTGGCTCTTAGGACCTCTGAAGTGCTCTACACTCTCTAAAGACCACTTTGCGTGGTCTCTTAGAGAGCCCATGATACCGCGCTTCGCGCGGTATCGTCGGCCCTTTTCGGCGCGCTACGCGCACCGAAAAGGACCCTCCTCAGATGTTTCGGGAGGGGCACGTGCCCCCTGTGCCCTCCCCCTGGATCCGCCCCTGCAAAGATACGACATTGAACGTAAGATGGATTCATGGACGGCTTCTCTAGTGACTAAGTCACTAGACATAGATTATTTCGGCATGTCATATTTTTACAATCAACGGTACATCAGCATCAACGTTAATCAATCATCAACATCAACGTTAATAAATCATCAACATCAACGTTAAATTTACTGTTCCATACCTACGTAAAAATGTGATTGCATGGGCATAGAGATCGTGTCTAATGAATATTGCTGGGCAATAGACATGCCGGCGATATCAAATCACCAATGCTAATTTTGTCCACTCATTTCTGAACTTGCAAAATTGATCAGTGCAGACAACAAACGTGTACTGACATATTTCAATCCTATCAGTAGCGTACCCAGAATTCACTCCAGGAGGGGGCAATTTTTTCAGGGGCATTAAGTACCCCCACAAAAAAACTCACCGGACTTGGCCCACTATATTTTTTAAAGGGCATATTTTAAAAAAAAATCTAAAAAAACATTCATTTTTTCGACCGAAGGGGGCACGTACAGACCCTCAGGGGGGGGGGGGGGGATTGCCTCATTTGTCCCCACCCCCCTTGTGTACGCCTATGAATCCTATGTAAAAAAAACAATTTTGGAACCCCGTTAAAGGAATGTTTCACCTTTACAAAAGTTGTCAAATATACGCTGGTTGTAGTCAGGGGCGTAGGGAGGATTCACCTAGGGGGGGGAGGAATGGGATCAGAGGGGCCTTCGTAGCCAAGGGGCCCCACATCATTACAACAGTACAGTACGTTGTATGTTGTAAAACAACGACAAAGAAGTTTTCGACAACGAGAAACAATTTTGTTTTTCCTTTTCATTTCCTTTTTCAACATTTTTTTATTTGCATTTTTCGTCAAAACTCGAATTTCTACGATCTTTCAAGCATGTGTTGTTTTTCCACCAAAAATTACATGACATGACGTAATTAAAACGTCATTATCTCCCAAAGTAATCCATCATTTGCATTACAATGTTGTGATAAGACGTATAATTGATGCAGCATAAGGTACTGAAGGATTGACGTCGATATCTATCATTGTTTTCAAGTTATTGAGAAAATCCGGGAGGGGGGGGGGGCAGATTCTTCCACCTCCAGCGGGGCGCGGATTAAAGGGACTATCCCACATTAACATTATATTTGAGTTGATATAGCCATTGTGATGGCTTGGCATTGAAATTAAGTATGGTAGCAGTTAAAACAACCACAATGATCTAATCAAAAAAGATATTCGAGTTTGATTTTGACATCTGCAAAAATAAGGTCCATGTGAATTTGAATAGGGCCTCTAAACCGACAGCGTCGTCTCTCTTACCCAGCTGGTAATGATAGTCGACTTGTTTCAAGGTCAGCCTTGAAATATTTTCGTCTTTCACTTCTCGATCCTCGGGTGGTTCGCAATCTAAGCCAATCTAGACACCGGGTGGTTCGCTTTTTCTGCGCAATAGATGTCGACAAAAAAGTGTGCCATACATTTGGCAGCACAAAGGATTTCCCTGTTATTAAAAGAATAATATGACGTCACCAACCCAACTTTCTGCTTAAAACTAAAAGTTGAATATCTTCCAAGATAATTTGTTTTTCGGAAACAAAGTTCACGAACATGTTCAGCTGACCTCGCCTGACATGTAGACATGCAATTAAGTGTGATTTGACAACTTTCAAAACGGTTGGGCAGTCCCTTTAATGAAAATATTATCCTGGATCTTCTTCAATTCGGATTCAGGAAACAAGACAGTACGTACATGCCGATTATGCAAATGTACGATGAAGTTTACAAAATCTCTACAAAATAACGAAATAACATGCTCCACCTTGATTTACAGAAAACTTTGGACACAGTTTGCTTAGCAATTCTCTTGAAAAAAAATACACCGCATTTTGATACGAGGGGTTTCTACAACACGATAGTCATATATTAATAAGAGGCATACAATGGCAATAATAGATGAGGTTGCATCTAAGAAACAAATGATGAAAATTGGCGTCCCACAGGGTTCAATTTTAGGTCCCCTTTCATTTATGCTCTATATTAATGACATCAGCAATACAACAGACATAGGTACCTTTTACTTATTTGCTGATAATATACGACAATTTATATTCAAGCTAGAAATGTTGAAGAGCTGCAAATACAGATTAATGAATTAATTCCAAAAATAACGAGTTGTTCCATGTAAATATATTATCACTAAATGCATCAAAGACAAATTACCAAATATATTCAAGATCAGTGACGTGACAAGATCTTGACATAGTATTAAATGATACACCAATCACGAGAAACCATGCATTCAATACTTAGGGGTTCTTGTAGATGCAAATCGTAAATGGAATAGTCATATATATATAGTATAATATGTGTGATAAGCCGTAATATATAAGAGTTATCGGAATATCCAAGCTTTATTTATCCTCACAGCAAATTCTATTGCAGTACAATGCATTAATTCTGCCCCATCTAAATTATTGTGCAGTGATCTGGATTCTGGGGTAGGAATTATAACACTAACATTAAAAAGCATTCGATAGTACGGAAAAACGAGCGATTTGTCCGCCCCTGTAGCTCAGTGGGAGAGCGCTGGGCTTCTGACCTTTCCTGGTAGTGGCAGCCCGAGTTCGAGTCAAAGTCAAAGTCTACATTATCAATGCCTTGTACTTCTCTCAGACGTTACTAGCATACACTGAAAAACAATGAGAACTTTCACTGGTCTTCCTTCGAGAGCCTCACAGGCGCTCGACCGGCAGACCACCTCCACCCCCACAGGACCCTATAAAGGACAGCAGAGGCCCTCTACAGATCGGCAGGGGCCTCTAAAGGCCGGCAGATGGCCATCTGCAGATCGGCAGGGCCCTATAAAGACCGGCAGAGGGCCCTCTACAACCGGAAGGGGCCATCTAAATGCCGACAGGGGGCCCTCTGCAGATTATTACGTTTATGTATTGTATATGTCTGCGGTTTTTTTATATACATATACTTACACGTACGTAATCCATCAAATATTTATCAATTATGTTGACTTCTTGTCTGCTTGTCTGGAAGTGCAGTGTGAGAGATATTTTATTGGCTCGCTTGCAGCTTGCACCTTTGAAGAAGCCTATCTCTGTATTCCTATTGAAACACAGACCACTGTTGTGCTCCCTCAGCGGGCCCAGCGGATTTTGTTTTTCTACGAATCATCAAGATGTGCGACGTACGGCCGTATATATAATATGAGGAGAATCAGTGCGGACTCGGAGAGGTGTGTCATTGGGAAGGTATGGTGACTGCCATGGGTGCTCAGCCCTGGCTGAGGGCCTGCCCCTGTTCTGAGCCGCCCACTATGTGTTCCATCAGAAAGTTCGCGCAAATGTGCGCTCTTACATGTGGTTTTATTCAAAGTGGCTAAGCTCTGCTAGTATCCAAAATGTCGTGATCTAAAATTTGATTTTTATGTCTATTTCTATACAATCTGTCGATGCTTAGTTTTGTAGTTTGTAACACCATCGATTTATCCAGTACGTCTCCCGAGTGTGAATGTCAACTCCCTGTTTATCCCATGAACTGTTTTATGTCTCGTAGTCGTGGCACTGGACTAAGACCAGTCCCATTGTGTGTGGACGGTCCAAACACGTGAAATAAATACCAGGCGCGTAGCCACCACTGGGGTCACTGGGGGTCAGTCCCCAGTAACATTTTCGGATTTTAACATTACGCCTATGGGCGTTGCATGGAAAGAATCGACTTCAAAGCGCATCCATCCCCACCCACTTTCGGAAAGTGGTTACGCCTATGATAAATACATATACAAATAAGACGAAAAAGAGGTGTATCGGTGGTAAGCTGGAGGTGCAAAAGAGGAATACGGCGATGGAAAGATGGTGGTAACAGGGAGACGTATATAAAAAGTATTGTGGGGCATGGATGCTATATTTACACGTTTATATTTACTTTTACCGGTGCTTTTATGCATTTGTCTATTTTTAGGTTTTTGCTTGCATCAGCGCTTTATTTACACGTTTGTTCTTACTTTCACTGGCGATTTTAATCGCCTTTTATGTATTTATTTTATGCTGCTGTGTTTACTATACAGTATAGTTGTGTTTTCTCTTATTGTACCATGTGCATTCATGTAGTTTGTGAATGTTTTAATTTCATGTTGCATGAGGCAGCATGACTGCAACCGTAAGTGGGCCCTGTGCCTGTGGTTGTTGGCTCAATAAATAAATACATAAATCAAATTTACTCCCAAAATTGTTTTCCTGGAGTCATTTTGTAAATGTTAAATCCAATTGCTTCAAAACGGTTTGGGAAAAATGACCTTAGTAATTTAGACATTTCAATACCGGCCCAAGATATCTCATCATCTATCTCAGTTTAAAACTAATACAAAGGTGAAACATTCCCTTTAACCTCTTGATACGTCCTTCTTATTGTTATTATAAAGTGCAAATTAGTTAATTTACCAAGTCTGTACGATAAGAGTCGACTTGTAGGTATGTCTTGCTGACTGTGATTTTGGAGTCCTTCTCCTCCCCTCCCTTCCCCTCTCCGAGGTATAGTTGCGCCACTTGCTTATCAGGGATCAGGCTACTGTTATGTCATTCAGGCCCCTACCACTCTCCATCGACCAGCTGGGTCGGCTCGATCGTTCCGGAAATATCGCAATCGATCGTTGACTGTCTCCTTCACTCTTCCCCTCTCTGATCGCCCCGTTTGATTCTCTTCTCTGTTCCCTCCTTCATCCTCCGCTGCCACTACAGCCTCCCGCGTTTGACAGCCGAACACAACCGCCCCCTGGTTTAACAGCTGAGAGCTTCGGAAGCCCCTCGAGTGATACACCGCGCTACCGTGGCCGATCTGGCAGCTCCACCGCCCCCTGGTTTGACAGCCGAGAGCTTCGGAAGCCCCTCGAGTGATACACCGCGCTACCGTGGCCGATCTGGCAGCTCCACCGCCCCCTGGTTTGACAGCTGAGAGCTTCGGAAGCCCCTCGAGTGATTCACCGCGCCGCTACCGTGGCCGATCTGGCAGCTCCACCGCCCCCTGGTTTGACAGCTGAGAGCTTCGCAAGCCCCTCGAGTGATACACCGCGCTACCGTGGCCGATCTGGCAGCTCCCGGCGGCCCCTGGTTTGACAGCTGAGAGCTTCGGAAGCCCCTCGAGTGATTCACCGCGCCGCTACCGTGGCCGATCTGGCAGCTCCACCGCCCCCTGGTTTGACAGCTGAGAGCTTCGGAAGCCCCTCGAGTGATACACCGCGCTACCGTGGTCGATCTGGCAGCTCCACCGCCCCCTGGTTTGACAGCTGAGAGCTTCGGAAGCCCCTCGAGTGATACACCGCGCTACCGTGACCGATCTGGCAGATCCACCGCCCCCTGGTTTGACAGCTGAGAGCTTCGGAAGCCCCTCGAGTGATACACCGCGCTACCGTGACCGATCTGGCAGCTCCACCGCCCCCTGGTTTGACAGCTGAGAGCTTCGGAAGCCCCTCGAGTGATACACCGCGCTACCGAGGCCGATCTGGCAGCTCCCGGCGGCCCCTGGTTTGACAGCCGAGAGCTTCGGAAGCCCCTCGAGTGATACACCGCGCTACCGTGGCCGATCTGGCAGCTCCCGGCGGCCCCTGGTTTGACAGGTGAGAGCTTCGGAAGCCCCTTGAGTGATACACCGCGCTACCATGGCCGATCTGGCAGCTCCACCGCCCCCTGGTTTGACAGCTGAGAGCTTCGTAAGCCCCTCGAGTGATACACCGCGCTACCGTGGCCGATCTGGCAGCTCCACCGCCCCCTGGTTTGACAGGTGAGAGCTTCGGAAGCCCCTCGAGTGATACACTGCGTTACCGTGGCCGATCTGGTAGCTCCACCGCCCCCTGGTTTGACAGCTGAGAGCTTCGGAAGCCCCTCGAGTGATACACCGCGCTACCGTGGCCGATCTGGCAGCTCCCGGCGGCCCCTGGTTTAACAGCTGAGAGCTTCGGAAGCCCCTCGAGTGATACACCGCGCTACCGTGGCCGATCTGGCAGCTCCACCGCCCCCTGGTTTGACAGCTGAGAGCTTCGGAAGCCCCTCGAGTGATACACCGCGCTACCGTGGCCGATCTGGCAGCTCCCGGCGGCCCCTGGTTTGACAGCTGAGAGCTTCGGAAGCCCCTCGAGTGATTCACCGCGCCGCTACCGTGGCCGATCTGGCAGCTCCACCGCCCCCTGGTTTGACAGCTGAGAGCTTCGGAAGCCCCTTGAGTGATTCACCGCGCCGCTACCGTGGCCGATCTGGCAGCTCCTCCGCCCCCTGGTTTGACAGCTGAGAGCTTCGAAAGCCCCTCGAGTGATACACCGCGCCGCTACCGTGACCGATCTGGCAGCTCCACCGCCCCCTGGTTTGACAGCTGAGAGCTTCGAAAGCCCCTCGAGTGATACACCGCGCTACCGTGGCCGATCTGGCAGCTCTCGGCGGCCCCTGGTTTGCCAGCTGAGAGCTTCGGAAGCCCCTCGAGTGATACACCGCGCTACCGTGGCCGATCTGGCAGCTCCACCGCCCCCTGGTTTGACGGCTGAGAGCTTCGGAAGCCCCTCGAGTGATACACCGCGCTACCGTGGCCGATCTGGCAGCTCCCGGCGGCCCCTGGTTTGACAGCCGAGAGCTTCGGAAGCCTCTCGAGTGATACACCGCGCTACCGTGGCCGATCTGGCAGCTCCACCGCCCCCTGGTTTGACAGCCGGGAGCTTCGGAAGCCCCTCGAGTAATACACCGCGCTACCGTGGCCGATCTGGCAGCTCCCGGCGGCCCCTGGTTTGACAGCTGAGAGCTTCGGAAGCCCCTCGAGTGATACACCGCGCTACCGTGGCCGATCTGGCAGCTCCCGGCGGCCCCTGGTTTGACAGCTGAGAGCTTCGGAAGCCTCTCGAGTGATACACCGCGCTACCGTGGCCGATCTGGCAGCTCCACCGCCCCCTGGTTTGACAGCCGAGAGCTTCGGAAGCCCCTCGAGTAAACACCGCGCTACCGTGGCCGATCTGGCAGCTCCCGGCGGCCCCTGGTTTGACAGCTGAGAGCTTCGGAAGCCCCTGGAGTGATACACCGCGCTACCATGGCCGATCTGGCAGCTCCCGGCGGCCCCTGGTTTGACAGCTGAGAGCTTCGGAAGCCCCTCGAGTGATACACCGCGCTACCGTGGCCGATCTGGCAGCTCCCGGCGGCCGTCTGCAACGCCTGCAGCGCCGCAGCACCTGTTTTGCCCCGCCCACTTGTTGGCAGCGTCGCGTCGCCGGCACCAGACCCGGGACGCCGCTACGATGACGACGCGAGGGCACTTCACGTGCGGGGGGGGGGGGTCCTCTGAACTTCAGACGACGCCAGTGGTCAAACGCCCCACCGCGGCAGCAGCTGGCTGCATACATTTCAGGGAACAGGAGTTAGCAACAGGCACGAAGCCCAAGTGGGAAGCTGCTTACCGGGGTCGCATTCTGTATTCAGGTCGACCTGGGACTCTGCTCTGTCCAGGGGCGTCGCCGCACAATTTTGAGTGTGTGTGCGTGTGTGTGTGTGTGTGGGGGGGGGGGCATCCAGGGGTTTGCCCCCCACTCCCATTTGGGCTAATATTAAAATTCCGCAAATCTTTGGGGTTGGGGGGCGGGGGGGGGGGGGGGGGGGGGGGGGCGGTGGAGCGATGCCATAGCGATCTTTTCCTGCCCCCCCCCCCCCGCCTCGGTGGTGACGCCCCTGGCTGTGCCCTATGACGTATGTGCTGTGGCTCTATGTCCTATGACCTGTGTTGGGTCGCTATGCTTGATAGTGCCAGTAATGACAGTTGGGACGTATATTACCTGGTCATTGTCACCAGGTCGACAGGTCAGGTGGTGAACCCGAAATACTCCGGACACAGGGCAACACCTGCATTGGAGGTAGATAAGATATCGGGTATCAGCGACGAAGCCTCCAATCCAGGCCAATATGGCGCCATAGGAACGCCATATTGATTTTATTATACGATACAGGCCCGCTGGAGGGGTCGACACCACATATTCGCCGCGGTAGACAACATTTTCAGAAGATAATGTTGTCTACCGCGGCGAAGGAGATAATCACCTTTTGGTTTTGCTAGTAACAATTTATTTGGCTACCGTTATGGTATTAAAATGTTGTTATCTCAATTTAAGAATTAAATACAATTATTCCCTAATTCAAAGTTGGAAGTTTTGGAAAATTGATGATCGGTATTTTCCCTCCACTATTGGAAAGCGCAACATCTGGCGCTTTTGCATCAATCTGTTCAACGTTGTTGAATGGGCACTTGTAAACAAATCGCCGACACTAAATAGGTCGCCGTAGTTTAGCTTGGCACCGGCCGGCCGGTGCAACGCTAAACTGCCGATGCCAATGCACCTTTTTCAAATGATTGTTGATTGTTCATAACATTTTTGGCACATATTCGCAAAAGATAGAGTGCAGGAAACATATTGCATACCTTCATGATAAATAACAATGCGTAGGGAGGTTAATTTACTGAATTCGTTACCGAGTACTTGCTGAGTACCGACCGATATAAGCGTGGATCGCTTATCGGTAGGAAACTGCCAATATCTTTCGGTAGGAATGTTTATATTCATAATGTGATGAATTTACATCATATTTTGGCCTCGTCTATCGATTTCAGGTGCAAACTCCATTTTTGTGGAAAAAGGTGATTATTTCCCTTTAATCCCAAATTTTCAAATTACATATTTCATACGGACAGAGGCCGGCTTGTTACCTGCCGTGATCGTCCCGACAGAGGCCGGTTTGTTACCTGCCGTGATCGTCCCGGCAGAGGCCGGTTTGTTACCTGCCGTGATCGTCCCGACAGAGCCGGGTTTGTTACCTGCCGTGATCGTCCCGACAGAGGCCGGTTTGTTACCTGCCGTGATCGTCCCGACAGAGGCCAGTTTGTTACCTGCCGTGATCGTCCTGACAGAGGCCGGTTTGTTACCTGCCGTGATCGTCCCGACCGAGGCCGGTTTGTTACCTGCCGTGATCGTCCCGACAGAGGCCGGTTTGTTACCTGCCGTGATCGTCCTGACAGAGGCCGGTTTGTTACCTGCCGTGATCGTCCCGACAGAGGCCGGTTTGTTACCTGCCGTGATCGTCCCGACAGAGGCCGGTTTGTTACCTGCCGTGATCGTCCCGACAGAGGCCGGTTTGTTACCTGCCGTGATCGTCCCGACAGAGGCCGGTTTGTTACCTGCCGTGATCGTCCCGACAGAGGCCGGTTTGTTACCTGCCGTGATCGTCCCGACAGAGGCCGGTTTGTTACCTGCCGTGATCGTCCCGACAGATGCCGGTTTATTACCTGCCGTGATCGTCCCGACAGAGGCCGGTTTGTTACCTGCCGTGATCGTCCTGACAGAGGCCGGTTTGTTACCTGCCGTGATCGTCCCGACAGAGGCCGGTTTGTTACCTGCCGTGATCGTCCCGACAGTGGCCGGTTTGTTACCTGCCGTGATCGTCCCGACAGAGGCCGGTTTGTTACCTGCCGTGATCGTCCCGACAGAGGCCGGTTTGTTACCTGCCGTGATCGTCCCGACAGAGGCCGGTTTGTTACCTGCCGTGACTTTCTGGACAGACGTCGGTTTGTTTGCTCTCCACAGGCTGATGTTTACATCGCTGGCGGCTCTGTTCGGTGTCAGCTGACGCGGCTGACGCTAGCCGTCTGCTGACGTATCGCCATCCACTGGCCAAGTGCCCTGTCTCGTGCCGACCTATTTCGAACAGGAGCACAGGTCAGCACGGAACGAGGTGGTACCTACGGCATTATATTCGGTGAAGCTAGTGACATGTTGATGGCTGCATACTCCAGGCCGCCTCAGAGTACACAGCTGCAGACGAACAAGAGCATGCCTCGATCGCGTCCTGTGCATGTCATTGCTACATTTCCCAGGTTGTCACGAATGTGCATAGCTCACCTTGACATTTGCAGGAGACCTCGTCTTCGTTGGCCAAGTCCAGCACGCCACACATCGCAAAGGCCGCACCGCTGCACAGTGCACACTGTCACGCGTGTTGGCATAGTCGTGCCTGTCGGCTGCCCACGGTACAGTTACTATGCTGAACATCATGGTCCGTCCCACACAGCATTGTTACATTCGCTGTAGGCAGTAAATAATTTCAGATTGACATTCAAAGGCACCATTTGTAGTCGGTGATTGGATACCATGCGCAATGGTTGAGAAGTCACCGTCATCTATCACATGTAAAGAAGTGCTACTTAGAAAAGAATCGTACTCGCTGTTCACTTTCGCTGGAACGAATTGTCATAAAATGTCGGCAGGCAGCAGGACTATTGGGAAATTAATTTCTACTGTTCATATCTCGATCAGAGGCGAAACTTTTTTTCGTTGAGGTTGTAATTGAGTGTCCAGAGCCCGGTGATTTCCTTAAAGTTTAAGCCCGGCCCAGGCCCGGCCCATGGCCCATAGGGCCAGTCCGGCCCGTGGCGAACTCTGCGTCCGATACAAGGCACGCAGTGGGTAGCCCCAAACAAAACAATCAGCCGAGGGGCGCTTTGTGTTTGGCAGGGGCTGCGGATTCCAAGGGAAAGCCAAGGCCAAGGGAAGCCAAGAGGGGCCTCTGGCCTCCTGAGGGGGCGCTCTGGCCGCCTGAGGGGGCGCTCTGGCCGCCTGAGGGGGCGCTCTGGCCGCCTGAGGGCGCTCTGGCAGCCTGAGGGGGCACTCTGGCCGCTTGAGGGGGCGCTCTTGCCGCTTGAGGGGGTGCTCTGGCCGCCTGAGGGGCGCCCTGGCTGTGTGAGGGGGCGCTCTGGCCGCCTGAGCGGGCGCTCTGGATACCCGAGGGGCGCTCTGGCTGCCTGAGGGGCGCTATGGCTGCCTGAGGGGCGCTCTGGCAGCCTGAGGGGCACTCTGGCCGCCTGAGGGGGGGGGGGGGGGGCGCTCTTGCCGCTTGAGGGGCGTTCTGGCAGCCTGAAGGGGCGCTCTGGCAGTGGCGGCGGAAGAGGGGGGGGGGGGGGGGCTGGGGGAGAAGGCAGTTGCCCTCAAACTCAGCCGAGGGGCGCTTTGCGTTTGGCAGGGGCTGCTGGCCTGAGAGGGGGCGCTCTGGCCGCCTGAGAAAGGGCGCTCGGGCTGCCTGAGAGGGGGCGCTCAAGCCGCCTGAGAGGGGACGCTCTGGGCGCCTGAGAGGGGCGCTCTGGCCGCCTGAGAAGGGGGGGGGGGGCGCTCTGAGAGGGGGCTCTCTGGCCGTCTGAGAAGAGGCGCTCTGGCCGCCTGAGAGGTGCTCTGGCTGCTTGAAAGGGGCGCTCTGGCCGCCTGAGAGGGGAGCTCTGGCCGCCGGATAGGGAGTGCTCTGGCCGCCTGAGAGGGGGCGCTCTGGCCGCCTGAGAGGGGGTGCTCTGGTTGCCTGAGAGGGGCCGCTCTGGCCGCCTGAGAGGGGGCGCTCTGGCCGCCTGACAGGGACGCTCTGGCCGCCTGAGAGGGGCACTCTGGCCGCCTGAGAGGGGCACTCTGGCCGTCTGAGATGGGGCGCTCTGGGCGCCTGAGAGGGGTCGCTCTGGCCGCCTGAGTGAGGGCGCTCTGGTTGCCTGCGAGGGGCGCTCTGTCCGTCTCTTTGGCCGACTGAGGGGCGCTCTGGCCGCCCGTGTTCCAAGGCCTCATCTTACATGGATTTGAAAGGAAATAGTATCCGTTCACGAAAACACATGCTAATTTGGATGAAGCAATATGCCAAACGTTTATATTTGATACACAAAAGCGTATACTTTAACAGACCATAATTTAGCAGACTTGTAAATCGTGAGGTAGAATCAAGGTCGATTGAAACCCTGGCGGATCGTTAGATACAAATATATTATGCAATGATCAGCAAGGCAATAAAACATTCCCTTTCGTTAGACATCACGGTTGTTTATATCTATGCGAAGTTAAAGTTTCATCCGATTCTATCCAGCTTATGAAACCCTTGTTTATGTTCCACTTAAAAAATTTCTGTGACGTTTCACGCATCCCTATTTCAAAGCCAGGATGAACCATAAAATATGTTACAAGCGCTTTGTGAACAAAAAAATTGGATCCGTTAGAATGGTTTTGTTAAGAACGTTTTTCTTTTTTGTCAGCGTTCGTTGTTGTTGGAACGTCTTTTTATCCGTATATTTTTGGGATCCGTTGAAACGGTTTCGTTAGAACGTTTTTTTGCAGCCTTCGTACGTGTTGTTGGCAGGGCTTTTCTTCGTATATTTTGACAATGCAAGGGGCGGAGCCGATGGGGCCGCATTTGGAAGCGTTCGTACGTGGATCCGTTGGAACGTTTTTCTTCTTCTCTCGTTGGAACGTTTTTTCTTCAGTGTTCGTACGTGTTGTTGGAACGTTTTTTCTCCGTATGTTTGACAATTGCAAGGGTGGGGCCGCGCAAATACATCGGAAAACTTATTTACGACTTATCTACGAGATGGTCTGGGGTCTGGGGGTGGAGACAGCCCCTCCCCCCCGTAGGTCACAGCGCAGGGAGCGAATGCTAGCGTTCTAAACGTGGGTGCCTGTGTCCGTAATTGCTGTAAAGTTTAGGTCAGGTTCGATTAGGTTATAACAATTTTGTAATTACAATTATGTAATCACAATTTTGTAATTACATTTGTTTCCAATATTTTAATAACATATCGAACCCAGCGAAAATTAACCTGCCTACACATTGTTATTTATCATGAAGGCATATAATGTTTCATCTCTCCATCTTTTGAGAATATATACCAAACTTCTATGAACAATCAACTCTCACTTGAAAAAAGTGCATTGAAATCGGCAGTTTAACTTGGCCCCGGACGGCGAACTATTTAGTGTTCAAGACTTATTTAAAAAAAATCCCATCAATTTTCAACAAACAGTTATTTAATATATTACAGTGCGCACATGCAACATTTATCTAAACCGTGTATTCATAATCAATCAATACACGTTTCAGAACACCGTGCTGCATTCGGCGGATTAACTTGGCCAAGGTTGGCGACGTATTGAGTGTATGCGATTTGTTTCATTGACCAATCAGGGACGTTGTCACGCTTCTTGGAGCACTTACTTCATTGCTGGCCCTATGACTTGTTTACAAATAACATTCAAACCAGAGATGGTGATGGATTATACTGTTGGTCACCATATGTTAGTACATTTTTTGTAATTTCCCATAATTTAATTTTTGCAATAGAAAATGTTGTTATTTCACTTTTAAATTGAGGCACGATCAATTTGAAACCATACATGTGCAGGGACGGATCCAGGGGGGGGGGGGCAAAGGGGCCATGCCCCCCAAAAGGTCCTGATACTATGTTTTGCCTCCCCCAACAGTCGGACGTACAGTTGTAAAAATTGCAATTGCTGCAGTCAAAATCCAGCTATCTACAGTGCAAAAACTTGCAAATTTCTCGCCGCTTCGCGGCATGACATAATACGCAATTGTGTATACAAATTTGGAAAATGGGGAAATAAATTAATTAGGTGTCTGGCAGTCTCTCCTTGGCGGTACCTAATTGATAACACCAGGGCCCATTGCCTTCATAAAATATTAACTTTCAAGCGGGCTACATGTTTAGCTAGTCTGCCGAGTTCCGAAAAAGGTGACGCGAACGCAAAGACGCGGACATCGGCACCCGGAAGCTGCTCCAGCGGTGCCCAACTTGCTGGACCAAAGAGCTATTAGTGAGACCAGGCCAGAACCATCTCCCCAAGCCATCTCGCCCCAGGCTCCTCCAGATCCGCAGTGACCATTTATGTGCGGAAAAGTCGTTCTGCTTTCGGAAAATGAGGAAAAGGAAATGTGTGCGTAATTATGTGCGGTATACAATTACATATCAATATGTGTTATTATTAATTATGTGCAGAAAAGTCTTGCTGCTTTGAAACCATTTGCACTGTTCCCAGTTGTTTGTTACATTTCGGTACATATGTATACAGTTATTATTATCATATGTACTATTGAGCGCTGACTGCCACCGGTCATCGTGATTTATTATCGGAAGAATACGTATATTAAAAACTATAATTTCAATATTTTAAATTATACCGAGATGTGTAACCAGGAATAGGGGTTACCTGAGTCTGGTTCCAATATTAAAATTTCGTTTCCACGACCTAAAATGAAAATTTTCACTCCGCTTCGCGGCGTCACATGGGTGGCCATCGTCATAAGGAAGCCATCGTCATCGTGTTCGGTCCGTTGTATCGGTGCTTTGAATGAATAGCATGTTTAGCTTCTTATTCTCTACAAGGTTTTATCACATAAAGGTTTTTACTTATTATCTTTACAAGGTTTTATCAGGCAAACCCGTAAAAATTCGCGCCGCTTCGCGGCGCTAAATAACAAGTACCTACTATACACGAAAGTCCACATTAAAATGCTGCAAATGCTTAAATACACACATAAAAATGGGTAATTTTGCTTTCGTCATTTTAGGCGACCCCCCACTTAAAAATTATCGGCGACGCCCCTGGGTACAGCTGACCATTGACATAGTTTTGCTCAGTGTAAGATAATGTCGGAACAATAAAAACTGCAAGCTGACGATCTTTCCTTTTTCGATATTCCAAAAGGTCGAAAAGCTAAACAAAAAAATAGAAATCGTGTAGTTGCAAAATAAAATGGGCCAAATCCGGGAAGAAATTCGAAATTGGGGGTAGGTAAGGTCCGCTAAAAACGGTTTGCCCCCACCCTCCCCCCAAAAAACGGCCGGCTGGATCCGCCATTGTCCATGTGTCACAGAAAAATGCAGGTAAATGAATAAAAAGGTGAATATTTCACTTTAATACATGCTTTTATGTAGTTTGTCCCAGGGAAGCGCCATTTACTTTGTCCATCTCCATTCAGCTAAACGTTCCTATAACTATGCATACTGGGATATAACCACGGCAAAACTATTGAATATGTTACTAATTATTGGGACACAGTCAATACACATGTGTGCTCACGTACCGTTTCATATTTAAAACCTATTTTAGCTTTACCAGAGCACGCCTGGTCGGTCATCGCCCAAGAAGGCGTTTTACTGGTATAATATTGTGTCCTAAATCCGAGGAGATATCATTTAGCGACATTTTTTTTTGGGGGGGGGGCGCCCTAGGTTTCTTTGCCCCCCCCCCCATCCGGAAATACCTTTCGCCGCCACTGTATGTAGGTGCTATTGAGCGCTGACTGCCACCGGTCATCATGATTTACTATCCGAGGCTAATGTATATCAAAAACTACCTTCATTTCAATATTTTTCATCATACCGAGATGTGCAACCAGGCAAAGGGGTTACTGAGGCTTGGCTCCACTCACGGTCTGGTTCCAATATTAAAGGGAGTTTGCCTACTCACATCGCTTATTTGGGGTTATTGACACTGGTCTATAGAACATAGTTCTCTGAATTGACCCATGACTTCGTTTCTCCAGATTCGCCTTAGTTGCTGAGATATTCCAAAGACTCCAGGAACTTGCTGGGAGCAAAAAGTTATCGGGTAGACTCCAGAGGGTTTCCGCTACTAGAATCACTTCAACTATCGATTAAACTGCTAGCATATTGTTAGCGCCGGCCAATAGTAATTCAACCAAACAGCTCGTGCACGCTGATAGCAGCAGCCGAACAGAACCTGGACGGCCATCATGCCTTTCGATGATGGCCGATGGCCATTTTTTTTGAAGATATCAATTTAGAGCTACGAAACTTGCACATAATAAAGTTCATAGTGGCAAGGACGTGCTGTGCAAAATTTGTCTTTCTATCTTGCATGATGTGATCGTAATTGTATTGTCTTATGTGCGCCGTTTTACATAACATCACCATAGTGGCGATCGTTTTATAGATATCGAAACAAAAAATAAGCAAAAAAACAATATAAGTGAAAATTCAACTAAAGGGGCTCCAGATGTGAATTTCATCATATACAACAATCAAACCAATAGCTACTTACCGTATGACAAATATTTTTGACATTCCAAAACAGTAGGCACACTCCACTGCGTTTTTCACGACCTAAAATTAACATTCTCTCGCCGCTTCGCGGCGTCACATCGGTGGCCATCGTCATAACGAAGCCATCGTCATTGACTTCGGTTCGTTGTAACTGTGAATTGAATGAATAACATTTTTAGCTTATCATCTACCAGACTTGTGCTTGATTCCGCTTCAGCGGAATCGATTCCGATTCCATGCTAAGCCAGATGGGTCTGATTCCGATTCCGATTCCAATAGATGATTTACTAGGGGAATCGATTCCGAATCCGATTCCAGGGCACCTAAAAAGCTTGATTCCGAATCCGATTCCACTGATTCCACTCTGCATCAAAAATGTTCGATCATGTCTATATTTTGTACAAATAACATGAATGACATGAAGAGTAATATTAAATATATTATACAGGTATATTTAATATGGCTATTTTGTTATATAACTTTACAAAAAAAACATGAATTTGTTGAAAAACTAGCCTGTGCTGCAAAATCGTGACAGTTCAGAAGCGTCAAAGTTTAACGAAGGTTCAAAACAATATGATATTTAGACATACCTGGCTATGATCATGATGCATGGACAATTGGACATATTGCAAGCTGCTATTTTCCAATATGATACACAACGAAATCACTGTCTTGAAAGATATGATAATAATATGGAATGTATGGTACACAAAACATAAAACTGCCATAAGCGAACATCATTGTGTCTCCACCTAAATAAGTCAAATTACTGACCATGTTTATTGACCCTCATTAGTAAAAAAATTATCGCCTAGCTTTGCTTTATATATGCATGCTCAAATAAACAAATTGCCTTCAGAAAAGCCTAAATTCATGGCCAGTGTTTTTTTTTAACGAAAATAACACGGAATCCCTCGAAATTGTCATTGATTCCGATTCCATCATATTCTAAAAATTATTGACCACCTGATTCCGATTCCACCCAGATACCAATGGAATCAAACAAGTCTGTCCTCTTCAAGGCCCAACGCCTATATCTCTGGGTTTTAGCAGGTAAATCCGTAAAAATTTCGCGCCGCTTGGCGGCACTAAATAACAAGTACCTACTATAACATGAACATCCGCATTAAAAATGCTGCAAAGGCTTAAATATACGCAACAAATAGGGCTAATTTTTTTCGTTATTTCAGCCGACTCCCCAACTCAAAAATTATCGGCGACGCCCCTGGTTGTACCTATTCATTACATTTTCTTTTACAATCATGAAATATGTTATTTTTGGCCGATTTCAGTCGTTTTGGTAAAACGGTGACGCTGATATAGGACCCGGTCTCTGTTCGCGCCCCCCCCCCCCCACCACCATTTTGACAAATGGACACCGCTGCTTCGATGAGATACGAAGAAACTTTACCAGATGTATGTATTAACGTAAACAGACCGTTCCACACGACAGGGTTATTCTTCGGTCTTCCATACATGAACATAAAAATGAGCTAAAACATTTTGCCCTGTTTTGCCGACATCGTAAAATTATTGAACAAGTGTAAAATATAATGTGCGACAACTGCGATTCAGAACACACTGAGATGAAATATGCGCATTGTATGAATGGCAGCGCCTTGGTCGCTGCACTGCCAACCAGGGAATGAGCTCTGTGATATGCGTCGGTTGGCAACGGACTGAAAGATATTCTGTCACGCTTCGGCGCGTGGCTGTGCAAAAAGAGATGCGGTTGGCCTGCTGTAGCGTCTCGGTGTCGGTAGTCACTGCAAATTACGAGTGTGTGTGTGTGTGTGTGTGTGTGTGTGTGTGTGTGTGTGTGTGTGTGTGTGTGTGTGTGTGTGTGTGTGTGTGTGTGTGTGTGTGTGTGTGTGTGTGTGTGTGTGTGTGTGTGTGTGTGTGTGTGTGTGTGTGTGTGTGTGTGTGTGTGTGTGTGTGTGTGTGTGTGTGTGTGTGTGTGTGTGTGTGTGTGTGTGTGTGTGTGTGTGTGTGTGTGTGTGTGTGTGTGTGTGTGTGTGTGTGTGTGTGTGTGTGTGTGTGTGTGTGTGTGTGTGTGTGTGTGTGTGTGTGTGTGTGTGTGTGTGTGTGTGTGTGTGTGTGTGTGTGTGTGTGTGTGTGTGTGTGTGTGTGTGTGTGTGTGTGTGTGTGTGTGTGTGTGTGTGTGTGTGTGTGTGTGTGTGTGTGTGTGTGTGTGTGTGTGTGTGTGTGTGTGTGTGTGTGTGTGTGTGTGTGTGTGTGTGTGTGTGTGTGTGTGTGTGTGTGTGTGTGTGTGTGTGTGTGTGTGTGTGGTGTGTGTGTGTGTGTGTGTGTGTGTGTGTGGTGTGTGTGTGTGTGTGGTGTGTGTGTGTGTGTGTGTGTGTGGTGTGTGTTGTGTGTGTGTTGTGTGTGTGTGTGTGTGTGTGTGTGTGTGTGTGTGTGTGTGTGGTGTGTGGTGTGTGTGTGTGTGTGGTGTGTGTGTGGTGTGGTGGGTGTGTGTGTGTGTGGGTGTGTGTGTGTGTTGGTGTGGTGTGTGTGTGTGTGTGTGTGGGTGTGGGGTGTGTGGGGTGGGTGTGTGTGGGTGTGTGTGGGGGGTGTGGGTGTGGTGTGGGTGTGTGTGTGGGGTGGGTGGGGTGTGGTGTGTGTGGTGGGGTGTGTGTGGGGGTGGGTGGTTGTGTGT
>JAXIVJ010017044.1:15000-20000 GCA_036785665.1 Chirona hameri | reverse complement strand
TCCGTGAATCTCCTGGGTTACGTCATCGGTGGCGGAACGCTTCGTCCGGACCCCGAACGCCTGAAGCCGCTGCAGGAGCTGCCTCCACCTCGTGACGCTGCCTCTCTGAAGCGCGTTCTCGGGATGTTCGCCCACTACTCGCATTGGATTCATGGATTCTCAGAGAAAATCCGCCCTCTGGTGCTGAGTCACAAGTTTCCTCTACAGAAACCTGCACTAGAGGCGTTTCAGCAGCTGAAGGAAAACATAGCCGACGCCACGAGATCAGCCATCAGCGACGACATACCGTTCGTCGTGGAAACAGACGCATCAGACCAGGCCATAGCTGCAACTCTATGTCAAGATGGAAGGCCGGTAGCGTTCTTCTCACGCACCCTGTCGAGCAGTGAGCGAAACCACTCTGCAGTTGAAAAAGAAGCCTACGCAATCGTGGAAGCGTTGCGTCGATGGAAACACTTCCTCCTGGGACGACAATTCAGGCTGATTACAGACCAGCGATCTGTCGCTTTCATGTTTGATGGGAAGCAAGCGGGGAAGGTCAAGAACGAGAAGATTATGAGGTGGCGCCTTGAGCTGTCCAGCTACTGCTACGACATCATCTACCGGCCAGGCACGGAAAACGCCTCAGCGGATGCACTGTCTCGCTCTGCAGTATGCTCTGCTTCCGATAACAAGAAACTGCTGGTGGAGCTGCACAGTGCCTTGTGCCACCCCGGCGTCACCAGGATGACACACTTCGTTCGGACGAGAAATCTGCCATTCTCAGTGGAAGACGTGAGGCAAATCACATCATCGTGTCCTGTTTGCGCAGAGTGCAAACCACAATACGCCAAACCGCCTCAATCTCAGCTCATCAAGGCCACGCAGCCCTTCGAGCGCCTGAACATCGATTTCAAGGGCCCTCTGCCAAGTGCGAGCCGAAATCGATACATGCTTACCATAGTCGATGAGTATTCAAGATTCCCATTTGTGTTCCCATGTGCCAACCTAACGTCCGCCACAGTCATCAACTGTTTGTGCCAGCTATTCGCCATCTTTGGCATGCCGTCATATATCCATTCTGACCGCGGATCATCCTTCATCTCAGCTGAGCTCAAGTCGTTCCTGTTCGGAAAAGGTATCGCAAGCAGCAGGTCGACCGCATATAACCCAAGAGGGAATGGACAAGTGGAGCGCTACAATGGCATCATCTGGAAGGCAGTGTCACTGGCTCTCCGGTCGCGCAGCCTGCCTGTGGAGAACTGGGAAGCAGTCCTGCCAGACGCTCTTCATTCAGTGAGAAGTCTCTTGTCGACGGCAACTAACGAAACTCCGCATGAGCGCCTGTTCCGGCACCAGAGACGATCAACATCCGGCTCCTCCGTACCGACGTGGCTTTCAAGGCCTGGTGAAGTTGTTCTGATGAAGAGGCATGTGCGTCAAAAGTATGACCCACTCGTCGACGAAGTGGAACTTCTGGAGGCCAACCCACAGTACGCACATGTACGGTTGCAAGATGGCAGAGAGACGACTGTCAGCATCAGACACCTCGCCCCGCGAGGCACAGTGTGTCCGCCGGATCCCGGTGCCGAGGTTCTGGACAACCAGGACTATGATCCCAGCACTGACGTCCAGACGGGCCAGCAAAACGATGATTGCCAGAAGACAGAAACCCTGATGGTAGAAACAGATCCTATTCCACACCTGTCAAACAGCCGTATTGACGCCCCGCTGGACGCGTCAATACGGCTGCAGGTCAATACTAGTGCAGGTTTCTGTAGAGGAAACTTGTGACTCAGCACCAGAGGGCGGATTTTCTCTGAGAATCCATGAATCCAATGCGAGTAGTGGGCGAACATCCCGAGAACGCGCTTCAGAGAGGCAGCGTCACGAGGTGGAGGCAGCTCCTGCAGCGGCTTCAGGCGTTCGGGGTCCGGACGAAGCGTTCCGCCACCGATGACGTAACCCAGGAGATTCACGGATGTGACTGAGTAGGAACACTTGTCCTCATTGAACGTGAGGTTGCACTTCTTCGCCACCTTGAGAAGTTTCTGGAGGTTTTCATCGTGTTCTGCCTGATCACGGCCACATACTGTGATGTTGTCCAGGTACACGAAGGTGTCGCGGAGTCCTTCCTGGGATACAACGGTGTCCATCACTCGTTGGAAAGCCGCGACTCCGTTCGTCACCCCGAAAGGGATTCGTGTGAACTGGAAGAGCTTTCAGTCAGCCTCAAACGCGGTGTACTGTTTCTCCTCTTCACGAATTGGGATCTGGTGGTAGGCACTGCGTAGATCAAGGGTGCTGAACACCTTGTAGCGGGCGACATCACCAACCATCTTCTCGATGTTTGGCAGGGGATACGCATCCAGCTGTGTATACCTGTTGACAGTCTGCGAGTAGTCGATGACTAAGCGTTTCTTGTGGTTCTCGTTTGCAGTGACGACGACTTGAGCTCTCCACGGCGACTGACTTGGCTCGATGATCCCCTCCGCTTGCAATCTCCGGACCTCCGACTCGATGAATATTGCGTCTGGTGTCGTGTACCGTCTTGACTTAACGGCTACGGGTCGGCAGTCAGGCGTCGGATTGCCGAACAGAGTTGGCAGCGGAACAGCCATGGTGGCCAGGCCACAGACCGTCAGGGATGGCCTGGAACCTCCGAAGGGGATCTCCACTGACGTGTGCTGGTTGAGGACATCATGCCCCAGAATGACGTCTGCACACAGATCTGGAAGAACTGTCAATTTCACATCTGTGTAGGAGTGTTCTGATAGCTTGATTGTTGCAACGCAGTACCCCTGGACCTTGGAAGTGTGAGCAGTTGAGGCCATGAGCACTTCACCGCTGCCGGGAAGCATCTTCCACCTGTGCTTCTTTACCAGATGGAGACTGGCGAAACTTTGAGAGCTCCCAGTGTCGATCAGTATGTCGACATGCTGGCCATTCACCTCTCCTTTCAGTGTAGTCTTCGATAGCCCACCAGGTGAAGCAGATGAGATAGATGAGGCAGCCAGTGTTGGTGCTGATGCTCCTTCATCCATTGACGGAATGGCTGCTGCAGTCGTGCTACCAGAGCGACACACTTTGGCAAAGTGGCCAATCTTGCCGCACGAGTTGCACTTAGCATCCCTTGCAGGACACTTGGAGCGTGGATGTCTGGCCAGTCCACAGAAGAAGCAGTGTTGTCCGGCTGCACGACCTGTAGCTGCTGTTGTAGGCTGCTCGTACTGAGTAGGAGGTTCAGGAGGAACAGAGGTTGAGGCATTGACTGGATAGCTAGGATGATGGTAGGACTCTGAGTGCCTCTGAGCAGCTTCGAGAGCACGGGCCTGATCTACAGCAGTTTGCAAGTCAAGTGTTTTGTTCTCAAGTAAGCGCTGCCTTATGTGACCAGACACCAGACCATTGATGAAAGCATCACGAATCGACTCATCCCTAGCTTGCTCAGCTGAGAGAGCCCTAAAGTTGCAATCCCTACTGAGCTGCTGCAAGCTCTGCAAGTACTGGTCAAGAGATTCCCCTGCCTCCTGCTTGCGAGTGGCCAGAAGATGGCGTGCAAAAATCTCGTTTTTCTGCTTAACATACAGCGATTGTAAGACACTGATTGCACTATCATAGGTATCACACTCTGCGATATAGTCATACACTCTTGGTGACACATAGTTGATAAGAACACCAAGTCTGTTAGGCTCCTGACTGTCCAGCTGGTTCAGGAAGCTTGAGAAAGTCCTGTGCCAGTGACGCCACTGTTGAGCAGCAGAACTGGAGTTGGGGTCAGCATCAAGACGCTCTTGGGGTCAGCATCAAGACGCTCCGGTCTCAGGTACTTGTCCATGGTGTTTTCTTTGAGTTGCTTGAATTACTTTACGTTGAATAAATTGTAATGAGTCTTGGTTGAGCGTGTGTATGTATCATGCATCATAGCTCATGCAGCATGCAGCATGCCTTAGAAAAGCCCTTTCACAACTAGGCTTTATTCAACGTAAAGGCAGCCATACTCTGCAACACAAAAGCTCAGTTACTAATCCGAAGGGCACGACATGTGTGTGTGTGTGTGTGTGTGTGTGTGTGTGTGTGTGTGTGTGTGTGTGTGTGTGTGTGTGTGTGTGTGTGTGTGTGTGTGTGTGTGTGTGTGTGTGTGTGTGTGTGTGTGTGTGTGTGTGTGTGTGTGTGTGTGTGTGTGTGTGTGTGTGTGTGTGTGTGTGTGTGTGTGTGTGTGTGTGTGTGTGTGTGTGTGTGTGTGTGTGTGTGTGTGTGTGTGTGTGTGTGTGTGTGTGTGTGTGTGTGTGTGTGTGTGTGTGTGTGTGTGTGTGTGTGTGTGTGTGTGTGTGTGTGTGTGTGTGTGTGTGTGTGTGTGTGTGTGTGTGTGTGTGTGTGTGTGTGTGTGTGTGTGTGTGTGTGTGTGTGTGTGTGTGTGTGTGTGTGTGTGTGTGTGTGTGTGTGTGTGTGTGTGTGTGTGTGTGTGTGTGTGTGTGTGTGTGTGTGTGTGTGTGTGTGTGTGTGTGTGTGTGTGTGGTGTGTGTGTGTGTGTGTGTGTGTGTGTGTGTGTGTGTGTGTGTGTGTGTGTGTGTGTGTGTGTGTGTGTGTGTGTGTGTGTGTGTGTGTGTGTGTGTGTGTGTGTGTGTGTGTGTGTGTGTGTGTGTGTGTGTGTGTGTGTGTGTGTGTGTGTGTGTGTGTGTGTGTGTGTGTGTGTGTGTGTGTGTGTGTGTGTGTGTGTGTGTGTGTGTGTGTGTGTGTGTGTGTGTGTGTGTGTGTGTGTGTGTGTGTGTGTGTGCGTGCGTGCGTGCGTGCGTGCGTGCGTGCGTGCGTGCGTGCGTGCGTGCGTGCGTGCGTGCGTGCGTGCGTGCGTGCGTGCGTGCGTGCGTGCGTGCGTGCGTGCGTGCGTGCGTGCGTGCGTGCGTGCGTGCGTGCGTGCGTGCGTGCGTGCGTGCGTGCGTGCGTGCGTGCGTGCGTGCGTGCGTGCGTGCGTGCGTGCGTGCGTGCGTGCGTGCGTGCGTGCGTGCGTGCGTGCGTGCGTG